>JAAAKQ030340038.1:0-11977 GCA_010016005.3 Zanna intricata
CCAACCACCAAAGAACACTGGTATCCATGATCTAGTATTCAAATCCTTATAAAAATAACTACCTTTACTAGGATTTGTACCTTAGAACTCTCGACTTTGAAAATCATCTGATTTGCAATGTCATGTAACCACTAGACCAGCCCGGTGGGCAAATATCTCTTCTAGGAAATAAATGTGTGCTGAAAATTTGAAAGCTATTGGTCAATTGGTTCTTGAGCAATGCTGTTGCAAATGGACAGACAAAGAGAACCTGCCACTAACTTACACATGTATTACTTACACATTATTAAACCTTTATACATTAAAATGTTGATAAAAAGAAAAAGAAGAGAAGAAAATTAAGTTCAAAAACTGTTTACCTCTTACCTTTAAACCTTGCCACGGTAAACTTCCTCTGTTAAAATACATCATAACATATCCTAATGACTCCATATCATCTCTGCGACTGTAACATAAAAAAAAAAGTACAATAAAAATCAATATACTTAACTACAACTATTCAAAGACTTTTTCTGGAAATTTGAAGAAAATTATAATATAAAAAGAAAAAACTTAAGAGCCATAAAAAAAAGTGTGAGGAAAAAAGTAAATAAATACTATTTAAAACATTGTGCACGATAATTTACTCGCATATCATTTTCAAGACCACCTCACTGCTTGATCTAGATTTACCAGATTGAAGAGGAAAATCCCAACTAAGAGGCAATACTTAAACTAAACAGCTTATTAAATTCTGTCTCAATAATTAAACCTAACTAAATTACTATTTCATGGGGGATCATTCCCTTCACTTATACCTTCAATCTTGTTCATTATCATACTTTTAAATTCCTCTTAATATATTATGTTCATGCTGCAACATTATAAATAAAATCATTTGTTTAGGAATATTTGGTAAAAAGTAGGATTCAAATCCTAAAACCTTAACCTTATGAGCAACTACTTAACCATTTCAAAATTTATCAAACAGCAAAGATTTGAAAATTAATACATCAGAATTTTCTTTTGTTAGATAGAGAATAAAGTTTGATGCTTGGCTGTACAACAAAATCTCTGCCTCAATACAGCCTTATGACCCACCATTTTAGAGAGTTTTACTTTATTACTAGCCTGCAGCGGAAAGGAAAGGTCAGTTACAAGTACACTTGTCATATAAGAAACAACTGCCTAAGGGTCAAAACAGAAAAATATGCATCAGATATATTGGAGTAAACCAGACAATGGTTTTAAAACTAGCAATGACATATGCAGGCATCAACATGATTTTACTGTAAGCATCAGTACTATAAGTAATAATTTTGTACATGCAGCTAGACCCGTGCAAGGCAACTCAAAATTTCTGAAATCTGAGATTTATTTAGGAAATTAATAATTTTAACTATTCAAATTTGTGCTCATACTGAATATTGAATATTTTTTTGAAGAGCATAAAACCAAGTGACCTACAATCAGATTCAATATACATACAGAAAGGAAGGAAAAAAGTTTATTTCTCAGAAGCGAGTAACGTGTTATGTCTTACAGAATCCTAAAATCAAAAGGTGAATACAATGTATGGAGCAAAGATATATTGTAAAGATAAACCTAGAAAAACATTCCATAATTAATTTTTTCAACAATAAATGTTACCTTTCATATTGTTATGACCATGAAAAAACATAGTGAATTCAAAACAAAAGACACTGTATGCATATTTGTGATGTAGTCTTGCTTTACAATTACTAGACTACATGCTGAAATCAAGCCCAACAATTATCTTATTTATCTGATTATCTCATTCATCTGCCATACAGCTTACACTTAAAATAAAATCACTTTTACCCATTTCTATAGCTGAAGAGGTTCCTTTCTGTTACAAAAACACCATGATAAAATTAAGAGAACAGTACAGAACTGGTCTTCACAGGCATTATGTTTCATAAGAGAATGCAAAAATTGGTACTAAAATAAAATAAATACCAATGTCATCATGGAAGCTCCGCAGAAAAATAGTTCATGTTTGGGATAGCTGACAAGATAAAAATTAAATAATGTGAATATTATTTACTATCAAATCATTTCTTCATTTACTATTAAATCTCAAAGCACAGGAGCATGATACAACAGTAAGAAAAAAAAAATTATGCAATATATATATATATATATATAATTAAATATTGAAATAAAATTCAGCCTCTCTGCAAGTGCAGAATAAAGGAAACGCTCTTACCTTATTTTATAACAGTCAAAGCACTTTCAGGCCTAGCCCCTTCATCAGTGATGTAAACGTTTTTTTTTTTTAAAAAAACATTACAGATACACATAAATAACAAAAAATATTAAGAGAAAAATTTAAAAAAATAACAATTATTTTCTTTAGTCAAGTTTAAAATTCTATATGTCAATGATGTAACAATGAAAACAAATCAAACAAACAACAATACTAAATTAAATAATTTTAAATAGAATGTCATGAAATTCTGACAGCAGATTCAAGAGGCTGAACTTTTGTTTATATTTATAAATATAACACCATTCTAAAATTGCCAATTTTTTATTATTGTTATGTTCAATATTTACTTTTTCTATAATTTCTAAATTATGTTCTTAATTAGTAATTTCATGATTACTATGACTAAATAGTCAGCAACATTGGAAAAACATATTTTTTTATTTCTGAAAGACCTAAAATGTTCATTGAACCCATCTTTTTAAAGGATCTATTTGTTTTACAAATATATTTTTTCCACAATGATTACATTTTATTTTATAAATACCTGAAAATTTATTATTTTTTTTTTTTATTTTTCATTATTATAATAATTTAAATGTTTTATTATAGAGTTTATAAGCATTCTTTTTTATAATAAAAATTGTGTAATCAATGGGAATACCATGGTACATGTTAGTTATATCAAAACTTATCCTTTTTGTTTTATTATTAATTTTTACTTTAATATTAATTCAATCATTCATACCCATTTTTTATGTATTATTTATGTTCTAATTTAACCTTTGATCTAATTATTTTATCAATAACTTTTGAGAGATTATGTAACTAGGAGCAGTTTTGAAATTGACTAACGGTCTCTTAGACAAACCTTCTTTAAGCAATTTTGGAAGACCTGTAAGTTTTGGTGCACAAGGTTTATATGGGTTATAATCTGCTATGATATTTCAATTTTTTATTATTATAATTAAAAATTTCCAAGAATTTTAACTACAAATAAAACTTTTAGTAATTTAAAAAAAATTTATTCGTTGGTCATTAATTTCTTTAAAATTATTTTCATTTATATATTTAATAATTGAATTATATTCATCTATTGAAATAATGAGTTTTTGTTTTATCAGATTTAACCATACAATGAAAAATTTAAATAACAATAAAAAATTATTTTATATCGAGAATTCAATAATAAATAAAAATAATTATATAATCTAAGGAATAAATTAAAATATAGTATTTGCAAAGTAAAATTAAACACAGATATAAATATCATAAAACAAATTGCAATTTAAAATCAATAGAGTAATAATTTATATATATATATATATATATATATATATATAAAACAAACATCAAAACTTAATAGTACAATAACTTTAAAACCATTACATAACATACAGAAGATGGATAATTGTGCTTAAAATATTCATACACTAACATAACTAAGTTTATGACCAGTACATAAAACTAACAACCAACCACATAATAAAATATTTAAGAAACAATAGAAATATTAATTTATACAATTTTTGTGGGGTTAATATGATGAAATGTAATGATCCTGAGGATATTTATATATTTTATTTTTACATGAAATCTTAATCTACTTTTCTAAATAGTTGCCTTCAATATTAAGGCACTTATCATACCGAACCACAAGCTTTTGTTTCCATCATCATAAAAATTTGCCGCCTGATTTAACAGCCGGAACTTTTCGGTACTTTAACTGTTCACTAACAATTTCGTAAAAAACACTTCTTGAAACATGAGGGAACTCCAATGATAATGAAGAAATTGTGAAGCATCTGTTATCTGTATTATATATTGCATTATGAAACTTGTATGCTCATTTTAAACTTCAATATCTAAGCAAGACATTCATTTTCTGTAAATCTATCAGTTTTTAATCAGCAGAACATCACTCTAAATGAGTTTTTACCGAGTTAACACTCCTGCACTGTAAGGGGGTTCCCAAGCGAAAGAACGAGTGGTGAAAGTCAGTAGCTTGGCCGACATAGTCGTAGTCACGTTTCTAAATGGACGCTATCATTCCTAATCCCACCAAGTGTGAAATGAGAGGCCTCATCTGCTATCTTTTTATTGTTAAAAAACAGAAACCCAGTGATGTTCATCATGAAGTTGTTGCTGCTTACGGTAGCGTCATGTCGTTTGGAAAAATGGTTAAGTGGTGTAGAAGTTTTAAAGATGGCTGAACAAATATTTGCACAACGAAAAACAGAGCGGGAGACCTTCGATAGTGACGCGGTTTGTTCAAAATGTGGAAAAGTTGATTCAGAATGACCGCCATTTGACAGTGGATGAACACCATGAAATGTGTCCGGAAGTCAACTGTACTGTGCTGTATGAAACAATCACAATTGTTTAAAATTTCAGAAGCTGTGTGCCCGTTGGGTACCGAAAATGCTAACCGATGAACACAAAGCAAACCGAGTTCGTTCAGCAAGCGAGTTCCTTGACAGTTATGAAGAAGAAGGAGAAAGTTTTATTGACTCTACTGTTGACAGGGAATGAAACATAGATTGCTCACTACAGACCTGAGAGCAAAAAAACAATCCAATCAATGCAGTAGCGGCATACTGGTCCCCTGCTGCAAAAAATTCAAAACACAGGAAAGTGAAAAAAAAGTCATGGCAACAGTGTTTTGGGATCGTAAAGGAATATTAGTTTTCAATTTTTTTTGCCAAGAGGAGAATCAATTAATGCCGATCGATACTGTGAGACACTTAAGAGACTTTGTCGAGCCATTCAAAACAGAAGGAGGGGGCAGCTAACAAAAAGTGTTTGTCTTTTGCACAATAATGTTCAACCTCACACAGCGAGAGAAAAACAGTCAACTTTTTGACATCTTTTGGTTGGGATGTTTTAAGCCATCCATCCCATAGTCCTGACCTTGCACCTTCTGATTTCTTCCTTTTCACTTGTCAAAAGGAGCATCTCAGTGGAAAACGATTTTCGTCCGATTTGGAGGTTAAAGATGCAATCTACGAATGGTCGAGGTAGTTGGTGGCAGACGACTTCAACAAGGGTATAGAAAAATTGATTCCACGGCTCATGACGACCACGTTGAAAAATAGTTAAATACCTATATAACATTCCATGTAAGTTTCATAAATAAATTCACTTTTTTTGATTTTTAGTATTTATTGTGACTCTAATTTCCGAATATCTCTTGTAATTTATCTTAATTTCATATTCATAACTTACTCCATTTGCAGTTATTTTTATCCTGCACATCCCATAAATAGGAACCATAAATGCTTACAGTATACTAATACACTATCAAAGTACTCAGTACACACCAAAATATTTTAAGAATAAACAACCAAACAAAAAAATAAACCATACACCAAATTCTCCCAATATAACAGAGATAAAAGTAATAATTGAAACTGAAAAATAGTAAGAATATCAAGCTTTGTTTTAGGCATGACCAGCCGTGACCTTGAACCAATGCACACAAGTCTGTGCAATGGGGACAGTCCAGCAGAAAGCAGTGTGTTTTGTGGTTAACGGAGTACAAATCAGTTATAACTATTTGACAGACTTTCCAGCATGTTTATGGTAATGATCTCCTGAATCAAACGGCATTAGTATGAGCAGTTAAAGGAATCTGGTGCCGTGGAAGTGAAAAAGTTCACCGGACGGCACCAAAATGAGTGATGAAGCAGTTGAGTGTACATCCCAAAATTGTTGAGCCCTAAAAAAAAAAAAAAAAAAAAATTCTAGGCAAAGTTTACAGTCAGGAATTCCAATGACAACTATTCAAAATGCTAAATTTGGTGTATAAGGCAGTTGGGAAAGCAACAGTTCGCCGATTTTAGCCATTGCAACAACTGAAACAAAACGGTCATTTTTTTATTTTGTCACTAAAATGTTACAATAACTTTGCGTAGTAGTCACCATTTATTGTTTTACTAAAGCTAATCAATAAAGATAATTCCTTTTGCGCCCCAGAATTTTTATTGCCTAGTTGTTTTTGCCTGTTTTGGGTTTTTTTTTACTTGGTTCTGTCCATTTGTTTTTTGACTATTGTTTTAAGAATGTAGTGATGGACCAAAGTCTCATCCACAGTTACGAGTCTACAGAAAAATTCACTGGGGTTTTGGTCATACAGCACCAAATTCTCAGTTGAAACAGTTTTCCATCACAACCTTTGCTCAAGCATTAGATCTATCCATTTATGCAGAGCTTTTCTCCATACCCAAGAAATTATGTAAAATATTACCTACACAATCAGTTGACATTTTAAGTCTCTGCTATCTCATGCACTTTTAATCTGCAGTCCCCCAGCACAATTATATGGATTTTCTCTATCTATTCAGTACCTGTCACCTCAAAAGGATACCAGAGGCGAGGCTTGTCATCAGCAATTTTTTAACCTTTTTTGAATTTAGAAACCCACAGTTTTATCACTGAATATGATAAACAGTTTGAATCAATTTCTGTTTGATCTCAAACAGCTGATTTTAAATCTTTACAATATAACAATTTTATAACCACACATTTTTCCAATTTCTCCATTATAATGAAAATAACAAAGGTGTCTTTTCCAATAGACTGTCAAACTTAGATTAACAGAGCTGCTAGCTAACCTGACATCAGGTGTAGAAGATAGTGAAGGATAGTACTATAGAGTGCCAGTAAGAAATCTGCTGGTGCCTATTTACAGAAACTTCTCAGCCTACCCTTAAACTAAGTTGTTTATAAATTTTTTTTTTATCTGGAGAGGTGATGGATGTGTCGTTAATTTACAGTAAATATAATTGGTATGGCTGCTGAGAATATAGCAAGTGGTGTATTGCTATGCATAAAGGCTGATGGCTAGCTTACCATGCTATTAACTATCCTGAACAACTCTTAACAATGTAATGCATACTATGTAAGTATTTGGAGGAGCTATAGGAGATGTTTTCATAAAGGTATAACTGTGTCTTAACTGTTCCACCTGTTTTATCAGCATATTTCTCTCGCACGCAATGTGTACAGCTATACGCCACCCACTATACCATGAGAAATTTATAGAACGAAGAATACTAAATCAAAATACGTTTGACACTATGTAGAAATGTTTTTGAGAAACGGCTATGAAACCGAATCTAGGATATGCTAATTGACAATAGTTTACAGGAAATGCAATTACTAAATCCTGATAAAGCATCAGAATATTCAATTCCACAAATTAGTACAAATTCCACAAACATGTGTACAAAGCATATAATAATCAGATTATAATTAACAGGCAAAATGTTAATGGTTAATTAGAAACAGTGAAAAAATCCCAAATTCCTCTATTAAATTCTGGTTACAGATGAATTATGATTAATAATTGGGAATGAATTCATAACAATTTTCTTGAAAACAATTCTGATTGCATTCTTATAATATGATCTAATGACAGATAGGCTGTGGATGATAAGAATGGCACACCAGCATGCTTCTCTCTTAACATTTACCTAGATAACTGATAACAATGATCAAAATGAACCAATAAAATGGTCACAACAATATTATACATTTAATTTGGGGTTGAATAAAACCTTTTATTTATTCTACATGTATTTGCATAAAAGAAAAACTAAAAAATCAAATTACAGAAGTTTTAAAAATTAGTCTTCGTTTAATAAGACAACCCAAGATCATGGGGTTGGTAATGTTGAATACTGCAGTTAACAGAATATCAATCACACTAAACAACTACTTTGAATGTTGCACCTTCAATCATAAATAAGTACTTCAAATAATATTAAACGGTAAAAAGTAATTAAAATAATTTTTACTTTTTTAAAATTTAATTTTCAGTTTTATTTTATGTATTTTGAGAGAAAAGTAAAATTATTTTAATTGTTTATCGTTCTTTCCTATGTTTAAAATTTCTATATTTTGTGTTTTAGAGCTTTTAAGTTATAACATGTTGAATTTCTAAAACTTTTGTTTTCTTTTACTCCAAACTAATATATGTTTATTAGTCTCCCAGAGCTGTATAACAAAACTTGTCTACAAAATAATTTTCTAAGGATTTCTAGAACACTTCTTTTAAAGTAATATTAATTCAATTTTTAAACTCCGGCTAGTTATTAGATAAGTTAATATTATTCTACTGTGGAATTTTAAAATTTTTGTACATCACGTATAGAGTCAATTATTTCTTATCATACTTAAACCAAATTTGTTGTAATCATATCTAATTCAGATACAATTTCAAAAAAAAAAACAGGGAGTTACATCAAGTTGTAGGTATTTTTTTTAACTTTTTTTTTCTTCAGTAAACAAAAATCATTTCATCTACTGAGGAATTCCTCACAGGGTAACTGATTGGACATAAGCAGAATACACAATCTTTATGCCCAATGAGGTGTCCTTTGAAATAAAAGAAAAAATAAAACAAAAAAAATTAATCCACTTTGTTTAATATTAAAAAAAAAGGATGGACCAATTTTAAGCTATAATCAATCCTTATACAAAGATAACAGTCACTAAAAACATACAAACCACAAACATGTAATGATGACCCAGCATCAGTCAATTAAAATGAATGAGTTATTCTTTAAGTTATGTATCACCAAATCATTGTTGGCAAATCACAACTTGATATTCCAAAATACTGCCTCAAGAGACTCATTTAGTTCTGCAACTGTCATACCTTTAATCAAAGTTATATCATCAGCGAAAAGCAAGAAGATAATTAGTAGCTACAGCTTGTAAATCATTAATCATTAATGCAAGTCGTAAAGGCAAAGGACAAATCTAATCCCTGATTTCTGCCAGACTGCAATTTTTCTGTCAATCAAGTTACAAAAAAGTTAATTTTTTCAGGTGTAACTGAAATTGGCCATACATAGCTCTCTGTAAACCTTGCAAAAGAAAGAAAATAATAAAACTGGATAGAATATTGTTTAGATAAGCTCTAGATTTCTTCTTATAAACATGAGTCACATACTTTAAATGAACAGAAAAAGCCCCAGCTTTGAAGGAAATAATGTTATGTTGCATAAAAATTCTATCTGAATAACCAAATAATTGGAATGACTGAGATGGGTTTATTTTTAAGTGACTTAAAAATCTTAAGAGAAAGTCTCCCACAATATTTTTTAGCATAATAAATTAACCAAAAATAAGTAAATTATGAATTATTTAAATTTTAGGAATGGAAAAATATTTTACTTAGACAACAGATACAAGATTTTCACAATTGACACAAAATTTCAAAAATATACCTTTATTAACTTTTAAGACAACAGATACAAGATTTTCACAATTGACACAAAATTTCAAAAATATACCTTTATTAACTTTTAATAAAGGACCAGTTTTAAACCCCATTATTTTTCTTCCCATTAGCAAAAATGACTTTCATGTAAGGGATGGAAGGACATAAACAACTGTTACTGAGTACAACTGGTAGAGCTATGCTTCATTCTAAATATATGCTGGAGTCAGTTTATCAGTCTTAACACTTTTAAATAACTTTCACATGCCACCTATGATAAGTAGTTTTCTGGACTGGAAAAGAATGCTTTTTTTTTGCAAATATCTCATGTATAAATATGCATAATATAATTACCATTTTTAAAGATTACTACACTTCAGACTTTCCAAGACAAAAAACATTTTATGTACATCAGGACCATTTTAGGTTTTTCTTGGGTGCAGATTTATTATACTTATATCATGACTAGTCTACAAATTTCACAAGTTTACTACTTACTGCTAAAAGTTAATGACCTGTTTTGTAATGTACTGAGCCTTTTTTTTTTACAGGAAAAATATGGGGAAAAAATTAATCACCTTGATAGAGCAATTAATGTTTTAACCCAAGTCTGCATTCTTACATATTAGAAAAATAAATAGCTGACTACATTAAAAGCTAAGATACTGAACTGTCAGTTTTACACATACTAACTGAAATAATAATATGACAAAACAGCTAAAAAGGCAATATCTATACAATTTTTGTTCCTAAAGTTAACAAGGTATAACACAATTTCAATAAAAAAAAGGTGAATTAATAAGATTAAACAATACTTTCCAATAATTTTTATCTTTTTATCATTTAACTACAAATGTTGAAACACAAAAGGACACTAAAATAAAAATTAAGACATTAAATTCAATATTACCATAAATAAAAAACCGTGTTATACATTAAAAGTGTTAGCACAAGTCAGTTTTTTGAGAAACAAACTACTCCCAGATCATTCTAAAATTTCATAAGTATCAAAAATATAAAATATTTTTTCACAATTTTTTGATAAGTGATAATTATACAAGGAGGGTAAGGGGTAAATAAAATATTGAATGCTGCTGATAACCTAATACTGAAGGTGCTAGCTAGAAATGTGCTTCTTGCCAGATCTGGAAAGGTTTCCAAAACCTTAAAGGTTGTTTAAGCTCTAGAGTAAGAATGCTGTACACATAGAACGGTTTAACACATCCAGTTCAAACCTCCATGTACCAAATTAAAGGAATTAATTTACAAGAGTTAAAAGTTAAAATCTGAGTTTTTAGATGGAAACATAATGAATTTTTCACTGTTCAAAAGAAGAAATATTTCCTCTTAATAACACACTGAAAAAATTGTGATAATTACCTCTGCTCGATTCCAAGATGTGCGTTAATGGAGGCATATCGAGCAGTTCCAGTTAAATTCTTATCCTCTCTGTATGATATATGAATTCTACTGCGTGTGTCTCTAAATTTCTTTGCGAGACCAAAATCAATGAGGAAGAGCTGAAAGCAGAACATTAATTAACAATAAACATCTCAATAAATAACAATAGATAATGAATGGAATAAAAATAAAATTTTTTTAATGACATCCAGATTCGCAGCAAAGTATAGTTTCCTAAAACACCACAAAAAACAATTCTTTCTCCTTCAAATCTTTAAAAATTCAAATAAATATATTAAACACTATAGTAGACAGAAACCACTGGACCAACAACAAATTTCCAATTTGGCAGATACTACCTTAAAGAATAGGATTATTGCTATACGTTACTGTATTACATTGTAGGATACATTGCTGTAGTCAATCTGTGAAAAACACTGTTTAAATTTGGTGTTAAAATTATAAAACTTTTATTTAAAAAATAATGTATTTCTACAAAGAAATAACAATGGACCTAATGAATAACATATTTCAACAAATACAGTAAATAGACAATTAAATTCCCCATTTTTACATCGCAATTTATTATCAAATCTGTGATAAACAGCAGTAGGAACTAGTAGCAGTCCCATTCTACAGATCATTTCATAATCATCACTTGCACCACACAAAGATGTTGCATCATTTTTAGAAGCTTTCAAAACAACACTTCGAATTAATTTTTCCCCTGGCATTCTCATCACTTGGAAAGACTGAACCAAAATTGCTAGTCCTAAGTTGGAAATTATTCATCCACACACTTATAGCAGACTCCCAAACAACGGTTAACTTCATTATGTTTTAAATTTGTTTTCTTTGTCTCATTTTTCTATACAATCTTTAACAGACTACTTTCTTTACTAGTATTTATGTTCTAAGTTGCTATAGAACAATATTGTTGTATTATCTACCTTATTAATGTTGTTTTTATTGTAATCATCACTGTACATAGTATTTTTATGTGTAAAGAACTATAATGAGTAAACTTATTTCCAAGCATTTTACCAAAAATAAAAATAGCAATAGGCTAATAACAATACTATTTTAAATAATTTACAAAATTTTGTCATTTACTTAAACGTGAGAAATACATATAGATG
>JAAAKQ030340038.1:12077-22930 GCA_010016005.3 Zanna intricata
GGACAGCTAATTTGACTCTTCTAATAATATAAAACTATACCCGATACATTTGATCGATCAAATAGAAAATTAAAGCAAGGAAATAACCTACTCTATACTGAGATGATTAATTTTAGAACCTTGCATTACTAGAAAAAAATAAAAAATAAAAAAATCGCACTATGATCCTATACGTACCCAAATTGTATCCCGCAAGACTAAAAATCATCTGCCATCAAACCGTTGTCGTTTTGTGAATTTTTTCATTCCCGCTTTAGAAAAGTAAGTGTTCTAAAAAAAAAAGGAAAAAACAAAAACTTTCTGTTTTCACATAAGAAACCTTTCCGCTTTAAATGATGATTAAATTTTTTCTCAGATTTCAAGTTTTCTGCTTTATTGGGACTCCGGTTAGAAGAGTTTTATTGTATTAATCTAATCTGACAGCACTTTCAACAGCTGATAAATGAGGAAATTGATCCAAAGGTCAGTGGTATGGAATGGCCACTAACAAAGCCTAAACAGTTCATTAAAACTGTAAAAAAATAATAAAAAATTATGACATAATAATAAATATCTTTGCTTTGTAGATTAAAACGTCGATTTAGATTTTTAGTTCTGCAGTAATTTTGCCTCACACTAACACTGGAGAAATGAATCCAGAAATAATTAATTATAGTTTCAGTGGTAATGAAAAAAAATTAGAATCTAAATCAAAATTTGATCTTCAAAGCAAAGATATTTGTTATGTCATAATTTTCTATTATTTTTTTTTTCAGTAGAAACTTATATTATTGCTATCATAGCCAGATTAACATAGTAAACTCTAAATAGATAAGTAAAATTTAACAAAAAAAATTCAGAGTTTATTTTCAAACCCTATTATCATTATTCATTAATCAGTTTCATTTTTACAATTTTTTCAATTATAATAGCAGCTGATTCTATTATTTAAATGAACAAATAATAAACACTGCTGGATTGCTATATAATTTATGGTAAAGTAGAAGAATAGCGTATGACCTTAAATTAAAATTTTTATTTTCTTGTTTCAATTGCTAAAAAAAAAAAATTACTTTCAATTTATAACCTTAATTTTAATTCATTTTAGTTTGAATTTAAATTCAAGAGTTAGGGTGACAGAAAAGAATATAGTTTACAAATCTGTAAAATGAAGCAGTCGTTTCAGTCAATTTCAATGACATACAATGCTGACAGGCACAATTTATGTTCATGTTTATCATACAACTATTTCTAGCATCTAAATGAAAATCATAATATAAAATGAGTAAAAAATTTTTTAAAAAAATAATTCATATATGTAATAGCATACGAATTATTAAAAGATGCAATAGATAAAAACACATTTTTGTATAGCACTTCTTTTTTTTGATAATTAAGAGAAACTAAATAAAAAGAGAAAAAAATTCACACTGACGTTTACTTATTCAGTAACTAAAAGTTAACACATATAAATACAATTTCAATTAGAAAATGGATACCAATTTAACATAATTGATCAATAACACAAATGAAATTAACACAAATTGATAACACAAACAATTAACAACACAAACTGATAACAATTT
The DNA here is from genome assembly GCA_010016005.3 of Zanna intricata. Classification (NCBI taxonomy): domain Eukaryota; kingdom Metazoa; phylum Arthropoda; class Insecta; order Hemiptera; family Fulgoridae; genus Zanna; species Zanna intricata. Next base: position 13,643 of record JAAAKQ030340038.1, read on the forward strand.
AAACAAAAAAGAAATTTTTATTCATGAAATTTCATTATCATTAATAAGAAATAAATAAATTGATAATGTAAAATAATTAATCGGGGGAAGAAATAAAAAAATAAAACCCAAAATATAAAGATCAACTCTGCTACAAGCAGAGTTAGTAAAAAAAAAAAATATAATATCCAAAGTTCTAAGTCTAAGTCCTTTTATAATCCTATTTCTTTTTTACTTTTTTTGTTTTTTGGAGTTTCTTCAGTTGCAATTTTCCGTTTTTTGTAATCTCATGACCATAAATACTTAATATATTTTTGAACATAAAAATTATGTTCATATACGATCTACATATTCTCAACGGAAATCATAAACGTAAATCTGCCCAATCAGATAAATGTCTGCAATGCAGCTTGCATTATAAAAATTTAAATGCAATATTAAAAAAACTCTTACAATAGGCCACATTCCATCCATAAGTTTGAAGTTTTAAAAACTGAATTAAAAACTGTTAACTAAATCTTTATATTATGTTACTAAAAAACTGTGTTCAGAACTATTTTTAATTTTTCCACATAAACATTCCTGGTCCAAAATAGCAGATTTATCATTATGCTAGAGACCATGATCTAAATAGAACTTTCAACTTAACTGTCACCATAAATAGAAACAGCAACATAAAGATTTAACTGCATTGGGTTAATTGATTTTGCATAAATAAAAGACAGACATTAATTTACATTTAGTTTATATATCATGATTAATTTAACACTCTTTATTTTGCTTATTGCTCTGAACACGGATTATGTTATAACATCAAGAACTTTTGTAATCAAGCCATTTTAACAATATAAATTTTTAACAAAATAACAAAAAATTTGAAAACTTTACAAAAAAAAATGCAATAAGGTAATTTCTTTTCAAGCACTAAATACACTTTTAAGACAATAGATACAAAGATGTATCACAAATTGCTTCTATACATTTTTTTTAACTTAGCATTTATAAAAAATAATATTTGCTTGTAGTATAATCTGCATTCCTATTGATTCCGTACTTCAATCAATTATTTATCCAAGAGTTAAAGGTGGGAGATACTATGACAAAAAAATGGATATTAATAATAATTTTATTTTTTTAAAACATGTAATATGGAAGAAAATAAATATCCATAAATGTTTGTACACGTTGAAAGAGATCTATCTCTATTCAAGCAGCAACTTGTTAGCCTTTTTGTACACTGCTGTTACCAAATATAATATTACAGAATACTATCATCGTGACATGGAATGCAGAAACTCTACAGATCTTCCTTAGACCAGTTCCAGGGAGCGTGTAGGAAAAACCTAAAGAACACTATAAAGAAAAAAAAAAAAGGATAAAGGATATAAAAAAAGATATTGATAGTGAGAAAGAAAAGCAACAAGAAATGAGTTAAGCAAACCTGCTCAAAAATGCTGTGTAATTTTTCTGGGTAGAAGATGCTCATCTTGTCTATAATTCTGGAGATGGAGGTCTTCAAACCCAAAATGAAAATTACTGATGAAACAACTTAAACATACGGTGCATTAAAGTTTTTCCCCAAAATATTTGAGTAAAAAACTACAATTTCCATAAGAAAAGCCTGCACCATCCACAGAATTGCATACATCTAAAAACATCTGACACTGGCATATCATATTAATAATGTGCCGGTCACATTACTTAAGATCAAAAAGACCAAGCTAAGATTAACATATAAAAATGAACACCATGCATTTACAAATTCAAAGGATTTATTCTTTAAATAATAAAAACACCTCCAAATGGTGAACGGGTGATAACTGTTTTGTTATCTTGTTAGGATACTGGATGAAACTAATGTAAAATTTCGAACATAACTGTTCATTTACAAGCATGCCAAGGAAGCAATAGTTGTTGCATTATTAATGGAAGAAGTAAGGATGTGACACCCACTCTCTTTAAAAAAATTTATTTCTCACATTATATTTTAGTTTATGAAACAAAAATAACTATTCTAACTGAGAAACTATAGAGCAAAAATTGTGTAAAAGTACCACAAAATAGCAACTGTTTCTAGACCACCTTTTTAATCTGTTTTCTAATGACAAGTAACTTGGCAGGTAATACATTAAACAACTAATTTTGATTAGCAGCAATTCATACCTTTCTCCTTTTTTAATTCTCAAAGTTCATATGTTATAAATTTTGTGCCAAGAAGTTAGGTGTAAATGAAATTTAAAAACCAAAGAATACTGCAGTAAGGAATCGGGTTGTTAATTCATCTAGCAATTATGTATAATGAGATTGCTCGTGAACAATTTGACTGTGAAGGTCTAACTGTTACGATAGAAATATAAAACGAGTGCTTTTGTTTTTATTAATTAATTATCTCCTGTTACTTTTTAATTATGTAAAAGTATTTTTAATAAATACACACTAACCACAAAATTATATGATAAAAACCTGTATTTGGATAGCAGATATGGGGCAAATTCTCATTGACAATTCAAAACCGGGGATTTTGGAGCAACCTGCATTATCTTTTGGCAAGCAAATATTCAAGGTTATTCGAGGTTGTGCAACAAAAAATTTTTTAATCTTCTGGATGAAAATACATTAACGAAAATTAGACATAAGAAAATTTGCTGTTAATAAATATTTTTCGGTCGATATAACCTTTCTCCGAATATTAATACAAAATCAATATCATCCTGTTTTTTCAATTCGGTTTCACCACCAAATTTAAAACAGGTGCAAAATACAAATGCCAAAAGGTGGAAGTCAGAAGAATGAAATAAGTATAGACAATGAAGAACGAGGTTGCGTCTTATATGCTCAAGATGTACTAGGGACTGGAAACTGGATATACGGCACGCCGCGCACGTTGCTCAACCGTCGAATATTATACCGTAAGTACACTAGTAACTAATTCAACCTGTATACAGATTCGTCTAAAAGCTACGTAACATCTTCGCCCCTTCCGCTCAGACCGGAATGTGTGCCACCGTTGAGTTAAGTAAACACGTTAAGTAAATTATTGCTGAAGCTAATTAACTGCAGATAATAAACGCGTACACTAGAGTATAAATGTTATTACAAAAATAATAAATAAAGAATAAAACTTAATTAACAAATCGGTAACTCTCGACAAAAACAGTATACAATCTTATCTTCACAAACAAATACAATGTACATATGTATCAAGGTCGAGCAGACGAGAGTGTACGAGATACAAGTGAGAATTTCCAGCCAAATTTTAATACAACCAGAACAGTATTCGAATTTCTGATGTTTTCGTGACATTTCTCACGATACGATAATAAAATATTAATACAATTTCCAAACCCGTAGCGTGAATCATATCATACACAATAACAAAATTCGTTTAAACAATTATACTACTAAACTGAAAATAACAAGGCTGTTTTGAATAATGTAATAACAGCTGAATGGTAATCGCGTACTTTTTTTCACACAAATGAAATTATCTAAACACACTGAAGGGGATATGCAATACAAATACGAAATTGAAATAATTATGATATTACAAACGCACTTATCAAGCGTCTATCTATTTATGATCAATAAAGAAAATATTTGCAGTTAGGTGCCTGCTTTCAAGTTATTTCTTAAATTTTCTACATATATTTGCAAACACTACAAAAGACTGACACCGAACAGTTATAACGCTTTCAATGCCACCATACTGCAAACTGCAGTAGAATGGGGAATCATACAAACAACCGAATTTTAAAGAAACAAATCTGGTATTAAATCAATTAACCTTAAATCAAATGTTACCGCTTCGTTTATGCTACACTTTCCCCTTAAGACCGTAACATACTGTAAAACAATTCACGAAATGTTATAATTCGAATGACATTATCCATAAATAATTTTAACGAGTACAAATAAAATTTAAAATTACTTTTTAATTTTCATCTTTTTACATGACAACACAACCCACCATAAATGGTGACGCATTAAAATAAATCACGCATGTATACGATTAATTTTAGACGTGCGCCATTCTATATATAAGTAAATAATAAGAGGTAAATTGTGAGAAGGAAAACACGGCCAAGAGAAAGTGTTGAACATTGTAGACCGCAGTCGCAGCATTACACTACAACGTTGCCAAACTTCACGACGAGGCTATGTGCCGTACAACTTAATCTCGCACTCGTCTTATGCCCCCTTTTAATTAACTATCTTCACCAGTACGCCTGCAGTCGATAAATTAACATTATCTCTTGTTTGCTTATTAAACATTAAAATAAATACAAATAAATTTCACCGAAATGTTTCTTCCTTCGACTTAAAACCGGGGAGATCGCTGTATTCTTCAACTACGTCGAGATTAAGTTCACATTAAGCACCCGGCTATATGCCTAAAACTTTACGTAGATTCATAACTTATCGTTTTTTATTTATTAATACATTTTAATATTACCTATTTTAATACATATATGTCATTTAATAATAAAACAAATTCGAAAAAACTCTGAATTTTTTTTTTTAATACACAAATCACCCCAACCACATAAATAATCATCTCTCAGAAAACAACCCGATTCAATAGCTACTAGATTGCATTCCAAATATACCCAGTTCCCAGTTTACTTTATAAAGTTTTCAAAAAATAAATCTGCAAAAATTGTCAATTTAAAAAAAAAAATTGCAGATAAAATTATTAATGAAAGCTAACAGAAAAAATGCTTAAAAGTACATAATATCTGAAACGTTGAATACATGACTACAAATATCTAAATACAAACATTTCTTTTTTCCGAGAGAATGTGCTTAAACCATGCAAAATTTTTCTTGATATGCCTGATTTACAGCGCATTTTATTTTTGCCTGCCCTATAACTGTTCTAATTTACGAGTATGTGCTCCCTATTAAGTGGATCAATGAAATTCTCCAAATGATTTACAGTAATGTGCACATAACCCTATTCAAATTGCCGGCCTCCGTGGCGCGAGTGGTAGGTACAGTCTCGGCCTTTCATTAGTTGTTCCCGGCTTCGAATTCCGGTCAGGCAAGGCATTTTTCACACACGCTACAATTCATTCATTTCATCCTCTGAAGATATACACCTTAACTGTGATTCCGGAGGTTAAAAAAAAAAGAAAAAGGAATCCTATTCAAATTACATTTACTAATCATATGCCGCCCACTGATCAAAATTATTATTGAACCCGATGCAATGTGCTTTACTATGACCGGCAATAACATATCTCCATTTTCTCAGTTTAATACACTTAACACACCTCATGCGGTGTGTGCGTGTGTTGTGTACCCCCCCCTAGTGATTAAAAAAGGATTTCGCAACTTTAAAGGCATATAAAAATTTATTTAAATAACCTACAGGTTCAGTTGAGGCCTCATTTCATAGCAAAACATAAGTTTTGACTCATGTAGTTCATTAGTATGGAATTCGGTCACCAGCACTGTCATCAGTGTTTTTAAAAATGGACAAATTTACCGGTTACACAAAATGTGCTCACTGTTTTATTATTATTTTTTTTTTACCTCCGGAACCACAATTAAGTATATCTTCAGAGGGATGAGATGAATGTGAATTGTAGCGTCTGTGAAAAATGCCATGTCTGACCGCGATTCGAACCCGGGACCTCCGGATGAAAGGCCGAGACGCTACCACTCGGCCGGCTCCAAAAACTATGTTTTGATTTCACAATTTTCAGTTGGAAAATGCAGTTCAAAATAATCTTTGTACAGAGTACATTAGGGAGCCACTTCCTCTCTCTCTTTATCTGTTTAGCCTCAGGAACTACTGTAAGGTATTACTTCAGAGGATGATGTGTATGAATGTGAATGAAGTGGTCTTGTACAATCTCAAGTCTACCACTCCCGAGAGGTATGGTTAATTGAAACTCAACCACCAAAGAACACCAGTATCCACGATCTAGTATTCAAATCCATATAAAAAATTTTATCTTTACTAGGATTTGAACCTTAGAACTTTTGACTTTGAAATCAGCTGATTTGCAATGTTGCGTTAACCAATAGACCACCCCGGTGGGTAGGGAGCCACTTAGAAGGGATACAATTTACTCTTGGCAGCTAACCTTCATTGGGACAGATTTTTTCTTAAATATATACAAAATCACAATGATGCCCATGCATACCTTAAGTTGCTATGAAACAATTCACAAGCATCTTAACAAACATCACATATGACACTCCACGTGTGGAGTGAGCATCATATGTGATGCTCATTAAGCTGCCAATATGGCACTCCACAAACGACTGTTTGGCATGTTTTTACATAAAACAACTGCAATTGAAGTCAAACCAACCACGGTTCAACACATTATACATGGCAACAAAGATGCTCAGCTGCAATTCTTTGTGGAAATGATGGATAGAATCAAAGGCAAGATACATTTTTAGATTGTATAATTTTTAGTGATGAGTCAACACATAACTTATAACTGCTGACTATGGGGCAGCAAAAACCCTCATGAAACTTTGCAACACATTTCATAATAACTGTAATAAGGTCGGTTAGTCTAACAAAGACTGTACAGCCAATTCTTCTTCCAGGAGGCAACCATAAATAGTATTATGTAAAAGTATAATATCTGGATAAATTTTCTAAATAAATATAAATATATAATAATATAAATCCGGACAAAATTTTCTAATTCCTCAGTTAGATGATGATAACCAAGATGGAAGCCATTACTATCAGCAAGACAGGACACCACCTTAATATCACCTAGAAGTCAAGAGATCTCAACTGCATTTAAAGCCATACCAATTAACTATGAATCAGTGGAATGGTTTGGAAGGTATAATTGTATGGCCATCTCACTCCCCTGATTTGATCCTGCTAGATTTTTTCTTGTGGGGTCTCATTAAAGAATGGGTTTATTACCACCCTACCCTTTTGATCTTGTTTTAAGCTAAGACTCTGAAATAACACTGTACAACAGAGAGGTAATGCCCGACTTGCTGGCAACAGTCTCAAAATGAAATTGAACTTCATTTTTTTAATGAATCTCTTAAGATATATTTTCTATGAAATGAAACCTTAACAGATTCTGTAAGTTCTCAATACATTTTTTAAATTTGTGAAATCCTTTCTGGATTAGCTGGTGTGTGTGTGTGTGTGTGTGTGTGTGTGTGTGTGTGCGCGCGCGCGCATGCATGCATGTGCATGAACACACTCTTGCAATCTGTTATGTCAATATTAATTTTTTAAATATGTGTATATAGAAACTTAACTTTACATTGTTGTTAAGGAATACACTGTCAAGAAGAAAAGTACAACAATAAATATGACAGAATAATGCAGGACAAACCTTGTTGCAATGTCTACCGATACCCATAAGAAAATTGTCCGGTTTTATGTCTCTATGAATGAAGCACTTGCAATGGACATACTCCACACGGCCAATCATCTGGTCAGCTAACATCAATACAGTCTTGATCGTGAACCGGCGTGAACAAAAATTGAATAGATCTTCTAGAGATGGACCGAGGAGATCCATTACCAGTACATTGTACTCTCTCTCTTGACCGAACCATCTAGAAAAAGGAGAAGAAAATAACATTTGAAAAAATAAAAACAAAGATAAACATGATTCATTGTTTATTTCTACATAACTCAAAGAATACAAATCTGCTTTTAAGACAACACTCTTCACAGACATAATTTCTTGCGATACAAAACAATTAATACCCTTGTTATTTGGAAATTACAATTAGCAGTTTAGATGAGAAATTCAAAACAGGAAATAATAATACGGACCAGTAAACACAATAACAAAACCCTTAAATATTTTGTTATTTCAAATGTAAATCTTAATATGATTCTTCAATGACAAAAATTTCTGATCGCTTGTCATGTTTAAAAGACAGAAGAATCTTATTTTCCTGTTACTTAAAAACTATAATAATTATTTATTCAATGTAATAGAACTTAATGCACCTTACCCTTTTGAAAATAAAATTACAACCGGCATCTGCAAGAAGCATCAATACAAACTACAACACTAGAACACAAGATTTCACAGTAACTTTCACAGGAATAGAATGTAAAAACAGTATACGATCACACATATCAACATCATTAAGAAGAGAGATAATTACTTACTCATTTCTACAATATGAACTATAACTATGATTTAAAACAAAAATCCATATTTTACAACAAAATAATTCAGTACAACACTTGTTCTATAGGAATCAGATTATCACTTGGAAGAGGATAGATAATACAAAACAGATTTTTTATGCGTTACAGCGACACCATTAATCTCACATTACAATAATCTCCCAATATTTGAGTTACGTTCCGGCCATTTTACACGATTAACAAGATTAGTGAGTAGACTAAACATATAATTTTTTTTTAAGTCACCATCGCTAATGTTATAAAATTTATAATAATATTCAATTATCAAAATTTGGATTTAGTTTTACTAAAAATAAGAAATTAAGTAGGCTTACATTACACATAAAAACAGAAGGTAATCCGGGTTTTTTTACGATCTGCTGAAAAAACAAATCGCAATCTACGCTAATTTCTTAACCTTTTCACTTCATTAATGATAACAAGTTTTATGGGATCACAGACATTTTAAGTTTCACTGCTCGGATGAATTTTACTCAAAGACCGACGACAAATAATCCCCAAGCTAAAGTTAAAATTATAATTTGTTTAATCCATTGTAAAATTAGGTAGATCAACATTTTATTAATTCTAAAGATTTATTCTAAGACTCTCTGTCATTTCTTCATTTCGATCACAACAAATTGTTCAATATGATATCATGGTGTCTGTGATAATTTTACGTGTCGCTGTTATAATAAGTATAAAAACCATACTTTCAAAGGTCACCGCCGTTTTATTTTTTTCTCATTGGCTAACTCATGCGAGAAACCGAAACCGTGAACACAGACCTTAAGATAACGAGAGATTATTAGCGGTAAATAAATCTACTTCCCCCACAGTTTAAAAAAAAATGTAATCAGGATGAGAAAAAGTAAGTAATTAACACTACACACTGTAATAACCAAACTTGCATTAAAAAGCATAACATTTACATATATATGCAAAATCAATCAAAAATTTTATTCTTCTAAATCTGGTTAAGTAATCGGTTTTGATTAACATTAGAAGGAAGATCATAAAATTTGAATATAGACTACTTGAGAGAAATTCATCATTCCCGGTATAATGATTGAAGAAAACTATCAACATTAATTATATTAAGGCAATATTTTGTAAAACGAAAAGTAAACTGTTTGTTTTGCTCCCCCCTTCTCTCTCTCTCT
>JAAAKQ030340149.1:0-26188 GCA_010016005.3 Zanna intricata
CGACTGGCACTGGATAGGGAATCTTGGAGAGCTGCATCAAACCAGTCAAATGACTGAAGACAAAAAAAAAAAAAAAAGAGTTGGTCTTGTAAAATAGAATCTTTTAAATATTAAATTTTTTTTTAGTTAGTTAAGTAAAAGGAAAAAAATGTTGATTTTGTTTAATTTTTATAATTTGCGAATACTTGATAACTTGCTATAATTTTTCATTGGTGATATTTTTCAAATTTTTATTAGTTGAAGTTTTAATGAACCTATTTCAATATTTTTCCCGATATTTAACGTATTAATATTATAAATAAATATTTATATTATCACTATTATTTTTGGAATTGTTGATAATTTGAACGCTTGTTTCTATTACTTAGGTATTTTCATCGAGGTGCTGTACGATTTTTTTTTTTATTACGTTAGAAAGGATTGCAGTTTGAGGAAATTTTATTAGTCATGACATGAGCGGTACTGTATATGATTTCCATACCATCCATTTTGTTTGTAGAATATATTGATTGTGAATTAATAGTTAGAATAATTTTTTAAAATTATTTATTATAATTTTACGTTTTATGATTCAGCTTTAATACGATTATTGTACTACAGTTTTAATTTTAACGTTGTCAGTTGTTAGAATAATTTTAAAAAAGTTTGTAACTTTTAATTAACTTTCTTGATTTTCTTTGAACGAACAATCTCAAGAATTTTTGTGAAATGGTATTAAAACGAAAAAATTACAGTAAGAGGAAACATTTATCTCTAAATCGCCATTTGTCATTCTATAATATGAAATATAAATAAAAAACCAAACTGCGGTAACAACGATATTCTGAAAGTAATATGAAATCATCCAGTATATTTGTGATCATATTAATTGCGGTATTTCCACCAAATTTTGATCACCGTTGATTGAATTAAGGGCTCTATGTTTAACAAATAAATTGTTTTCTGGGAAAATTCTTTAATTTTTTAAATTAATTTTATTTAATAAATGATTTGTGATTTTTTTTTGTCTCTTCTTTATTTGATAATTCTGAAGTAAATATTCCTTAAACCTGAGAAGGCATCCCCTTGTCGTTGTCTGGGTAATCGGTTTGAAAAAATAAAGTATTTAAAAATGAATTATGCTATACATTTAGCACTAAAATTATTAATTAGCAAATTTTTATTATTTTGTTAATATTATTTATTGTTAATATACTGTGAAGTTTATGTCCAATTAATTTTAAAAATTAGACGATTATCTTCCTATGGTAAAACGTTTCATAATTGATTTACTTCTAAAACTGAAAATAAAAAAATTTTTGTTTTTATTATTCAATAATGCTTAAATACTGTTAACATATTTAATACTTAAATGTTAATAATTTCTTGCTGTAAATTATTTTTTTAAGTATAGATTATTGTTGAATACCCCTGTAATTTCTTCTTTATTTAAAAAAAAAAAATTCAGTATGTTAATAACAGTGATACAAAATTTCTTTTAAAATTTTAAAATAATAGTTAAGTTAAAACTTTAAATATTAACAAAATATTTAAAATTATATTGAGAAAAGAAGTATATTTCATTCAATGAGTAAGAGAGATTTAAATGAACATGTAAAGTAATATGTAGTATTTAGTTGTTGCTAGCATTTGCATTGTGGTGGAAAATCATACATTACGTTCAACAATAAAATAATTTTTTTTTTCTTTTTTACTCGCTCATTACTATAAGTTGTCCAATTTTATGATTAAAATAATTTAGATTTTCTTATTAAAATAAATAGTTATTTATTTCTTTATAAACAGTTTCTTCCTCTTTAAAATATGGATCTCCTACATTCATTTTATAATAAACATAAATATGATATATGCATCATAAATGAGACAGATTCAAATTCCAGTTTGACTTCACTTTTCTTTATATATATATATATATATATAGTAATTTGAATTAATTACATTAATTTCAGTTTTTCTTCTTTTTTTTTATAATAATTGCATAATTATTGTTATTAGTATTTAGAAAGAATTTAATTATTTTTTAATTGTTTACAGAAATGCAGAAAGAGTGAGTAAATCTGATAGAATTCAACTGAAAGGAAAAAGATTGCATTTAAAATCAGTTACACCTCGTGATAATGGTGTTTACCGTTGTTCAGCATCCAATGAAGCCGGACATTATAGTAGTATGAATACTGATAATTTTGTATTAGCTATACCAGGTTAGTTCATTTAAAATTTTAACCAAAATATAACCTTTCCTTTACATCTCTTAAAGGTTAATACATGCATGTAATTAAACTAATTACATGAGTGAAAGTGTAATTTACTTAGTTAAGTTTTCAGAACCATTTTGTTTTTTAAATTTTATATAAGTACTGCGTAGTTATTTATCTATTTAAAAAAAAAGTACACAATTTGACAACAGGATAAGAAATGTATACAAATTTTGCTTTTTGTGTATTTAACTCGCAGGAGATGAATCTAGTAGTAAAATCATCATCACAAATCAATGTGTTAATTGCTGTGCCTGGTTAAAAGATATTGATTCACTTATTTTTAATCTCGTACAAACCATACAATAGACAAGTGGTTAATGTGATGTTGCAAATCAGCTGATTTCAAAGTCAAGAGTTCCTAAGGTTCAAATCCTAGTAAAGGTAGTAAAATCTCAAGTGTCAGTATTTTCTATTATTTGAACAAAAAATTAGTTTTTAGAAAAGTTTTTAATTTTACTTTTTATCTATAATAAAATTTTAAAAATATCTCTACCCTAATACCTCATACAGAAAAATATTATTAAAATGTTTTAAGTCTGTAAGTTATAACAGAACAAAATTAGAATTCCTTTTTTAGGGTAGGAGTTTATTACTCTAACCCTGTAATACAGTTAGAAAACTTTTCTACCCTAATATGGCTCATTTAGAGAAAAATAATTTTAAACATTCAACTAAGTAAGGTGAAATGAGTGAAAGATAGAATTCTATAAAAAGTTTTTAAAATTTCAATTACAATTTCTAATATCATTTGTAATCATATTATTTTATTATTAAGTTAAAAAAAACATACTTAAGTCAAATTTTGAAAATATCTAGCCCTTTTGAAATATTAGCATTCCTTCAATTTATTCCTACCTCATCTGATCTTTATCCAATTTAATACATTTAATTCCTCAGATATTCCTGATATAATCGCACCAAATTTCTTAAGTTGGTTAAATTATTCCTGAGACATAAAGACACTCTTTCATCCTGAAGGTCCCAAGTTCCAGGCTTGACACCTTACATTTGTTTGTAAATGTCTATTCTATATTAGCATGCAGAAGCTTTAAGCTTCTGAGCCTACATATCGGGCATTACTGAAGAAGAAAATAATGATTTTTATTTTGAATTATCTTCCAATAACCCACACCTACAAGGTGAATTAAATGACTTGGCTAAGGATTGAAATTTATCAGGAAATCAAGCTGAAGTGTTAGGATCAAGACTGCAATGTTGGAATTTTTTTTACTGCAAAAAAATACAAAAATTTTGGGCTTTCGAAGCCCAAAAAAAGAACTTTCTCATTACTTTATTGAAAATAACTTGGTTTATTGCACAAATATTGATGAGCTTATGTTGTGCTTAGAACACGTTCATAAACCTGAGGACTGGCGTCTTTTCATAGATTCGTCCAAGTATAATTTAAAAGTGGTTCTACTGCACAACAGTAAAACATATCCTTCAATACCGATTGCTTATAGTATTAATTTGAATGAGACATATGATGTGATGAAAAATGTTCTTGAAAAAATAAATTATAAAAAGCATAGCTGGAACACATGTGCTGATTTGAAAGTTATAGCTATTTTGTTAGGCATGCATTTAGGCTGTACTAAGTACATGTGTTATTTTGTAAATGGGAAAGCCAAGCTAGGGATAAACATTATATTACCAAAGGGTGGAAGAAACGAGACAACTTAATTCTAAATGACAAAAATATTATTCACGAGCCCTTAGTTGAACCCAAAAAAATATTTTTATCCCTTCTCCATATCAAGCTAGGACTAATGAAAAATTTTGTAAAAATAATGAAGAAGGATAGTCCCAGGGATTTGTATATCAAGCAGAAAATTCCAAATGTAAGTGAAGGAAAAATTAAAGAAGGAATATTTGTTGGTCATCAAATAAGAGAGATGGTCAAAGATGATGTACTTAACTTGGTATTAAATAATCTAGAAAGTGCAGCTTGGGCTTTATTTAAAGACGTTTGAAAAAATGTTCCTTCACTCACATCTGGATTTTTTCCGGACAACCTTGGAGAAGTAAGTGACAAACATGGTGAACATTTCTACCAAGACATTTCGGTGATAGAAAGCCACTATACAGGGAAATGGAATACTAACATGCAAGTCGATTACTGTTTGACATAAATTTGAAATGTGCCTGAGGCTATTTACAAAAGAAAAGCATCAGCAAAATCATTCCAACACAGATATGGCCATTATAAATTTACTACATTTTCCCTTAATCTTTTTTTGAAGCGTAACTTATTTAAGACTAAGATTTATAGAAAATTGTATTTACAGATCTGTAATATACACAAAAAGCAATTTAAGAAATGGTACCACACCTAGAGAAACATTAAAAATTTATTTTTTGTTTATTTGTGTTATTTAAACATTTTTTTGTAGAAAAAAGATTATCCTCTTCATCAGAATTATTTTGCTCTACAACCAATTTTTACATCAGTTGTTGCTAACAAAATTTTTTCACTGAAAAATTTCGGAATTTCATTGAATTTGTTTAAGCAATATTTTTATTTGTATTGAAAATTTAGATATATTTTTAAAATTTAATTTTGTGTAAACATTTAAAAATAAATTATTTGATAGTACTGTGTTAAATAAATAACATTTCATTTATTTTCTTAATATCTTAACTCCAGTTTTTTCAAATTATATAAATATTATTATTCGAACTAGATTGGAATGCAGATGGATAGACAGGCATTCTGTTTGTTTAATGATTAGTACTACTGATCTGGTGTAAATCATTCGTTACTCGAATTGTTGTTGTTAGTTTTTAATCATTTGATCCTGTATGCTACGAATGAATAAATGTAAACTATTCCCTTCATCCAGGTGATTATTGAGAGCTTAGCTCATTTATATTGTTAACACTTATTTATAGTTCATTTTACCAATAATTTATTTTATTTTCATTAAGAGTATAACTAATTTCACTATGTATGACTGGATACATTTTTTATAATTTACTGAAACACTGGATTGGAGTATACATAATAATAGGAAAAAACAAAATAAAAATACTTTTAATTAAAAAACATGTTCACAGAAATTAATGAATTACTCTTTCGATGAAAATTAGTTAAAAAGTCAACAAGTATTGTAATCTGTATTGTAATCTGTATCATTTTAAATCACATTCATATCATTCATAATGTAAATCTAGTGTAACAAGAGCGATATAACAGACCTGAGTAATGGATTATTAAAAAGAAAGTAGTCAAAAATATAATGATGGAAGAAATCCAGAAAGGGGCTAAGAGAAACCCTTTTAGGAAAAATAACAGGTCCGTTTAACAATCATCCTTCGTAATACTGCCCACTGATACACCTAAACATATGTTGTTCCATGAGAAGAGTTACTAGACTAGGGTAGGAGTTTCATGGGAATATGTGAAGATGGACGATCATTCTCAAACTTTGAGTTTAGTCCAGTCTGGCAGTTAGAGATGATAGGAGTATAAATACTTCTGGGAAGACCAGTTGAAATCAGTCTAAGATGTTATGATATTAGTCAGCAAGAGAGTGTTACGATAGAGTTCTAAGCGAAGGGTCATTATGCAAGTTTGAAGCAAGAGTATTCTGCAAGGAGGTCAGTAAGGAGTGAATTTCTAGAGAATTAAGTTCTACGCGATTAAGGTGACATCATGAGTAATTCCAGTACATGAAAACAAGAAGTCGTTTGGTGAATTACTGTTAGTTTGTAAGTTAAGGAGATAATCTACTAAATTTCATTGATACTCGCAAACTGTTAAGTTAATAATGGAAGAAATTAATTTTTTCTTAAAGTTCTTAAAGTTTTATCTGTGATCAGCAAAGGTATTTTGAGTGTAAGAACTTTATACTTGTCTTATCTGTTGTATTATTGTTGTGAATATAAGAATAGTGGTTAAAAGTGTTAAGACTAGCAATGATGCTAATATATTTTGTCACTGAGACTGAATTATATTTAACTACCTATAAATAAAAATCCTGATGATTTCTTCTGCAGTATTTTAATCTTTTGCATTTACTTCCCCAAAATAGTATGTTATATTCATCTGTTTGCATTTTTGTAACAGTTCTTTATAGATGTCCTAATATGAAGGTAAATAATTTTTATGGATGGTCATTGACATTCTTTTGAATTTTTTGGTTCTTTCAATGAAAGGATCTACATTCAAAAAAATAGAATTTTATTTGTTTGACTTTGTTTATATTTCAGTTTTTGTGAGTTTCTTTGGTCATGAAAAATAGTTTTCCACTGGAAAAAGATTAATGAAAAACTATGAACCACTTTATCTAGTTGATTCAGAATGTGTATAAATGTAATGTCATTCCACCAGGTGGCATTTATGCATATGTTTCCAAGAAGTAAGCATTAATCTTTTTATTAGCATTTATGATTGATTTATTTTGAGATCATAACTTAAACTTACAAATTTTCATCATGTGCATTCTTTTATGGGGATTTCTGCAGTTTTCTGACCGTGTCAACAAAAAATAATTTTGTAATATTGCTATATTTCAAAAGGAGATTTGTTGAATTCTTAAATTATTTTAAACAGTTAACACGTTATGTTATTTGAGTGTTATCTCAGTACACTTACCAGTATGAACTGTAAAGCTAATTTTCATTCATCACACAACGATAGAAGAGGAGGGCTGAAGATAAGATATGTGTTATTAGATTAGTTTTCCTAAATAAGATCGCTGAAGAAGAAGCCTCAATTTTACCTTGCTGATAACTCAGCAACAAGTTACACCATTTGTGTAACCCCCCAAAATTAAGTCCTTAATAAATTCATAAGTAAGCCACCATAAATTCTTAATCTTGCTGAACTCCTGAAGCAGTAGGCTACTACCTCCTGTTCTTGCTATTGTGGTAGATAATCCATACTCTGTTATGTTTAATCTGAGGAAAAAGAGGTAAAAAAAATAGGAGGATATGGGAGAAGGGAATTATTAATCTCTATAGGTTCATTGTTCATTCCTTTAACTTCCCTCTAAAGAGTGTTTACTTCGAGACCAAAAGTTATTTGTTACTTATAGCTTTGTAACATAATTTGTTATGAGATGCTCATATTTAGCTGGATTAAAAATCTTTTGTGCATTATATACACACCTATTATATATATATATATTTTTTTATTTGCTCTTTATGTAACATGAGTTATTTTAATTAATTTAAAGGCAGAAAGTATTTTTTTTTTTTATTATAATGATTACAGGAGACCGATGGGCTCATATTAAAGTAGCACCACAGGATGTACTTGTAAAGCCTGGTTCTAGTGCTATGTTTAATTGTGTTTATGAGAATGCTGATGTTATGGAATGGTATTTTAGGGAGCGTGGACCTCTTGAAAATAATACTGCGTAAGTATCAGTTAATTTTAATTGAGAAAAATATGTACTAATTTGATATTACTTTTATAATATTATTGAAAATCATAATTAAAATTAATTTATACAGTAATTAGTTGTTAAGAATATCTTAACCATCTTTCAAGTGAATAATTGTCTGTTTAATCCCTGTTTTGTTGATCATTTTATTACTCCATCCAGTTCATATAATATAATACTATTGTATCTTCTTTAAAATCTTGAAAAATCCATTTATAACTTGAAGATTATTATTTCTTTTAAAAATTACAAAAAAGAAAAAATTAAAGAGGTTAGAAAATAATGAATAACTAGCTTCAGAACTATATTTCATAGAAACAATATACAATTTCTAACAATTATATAAAATTATCAACTTTTTCACTAAACATACCTGTAGTTTGTATTTCATTGTTGTTAATAATGGTCACTTTTATTACTTACAATAGGTAGAAGATAATCACTGGATGGTTATACTTTCATAACCAGATATGTAAATTCGTTTAACTGACACCTATTCTCAAACAAATCTCGATGGATTTTTCTTTATAATCAATATGGTCATAATATCATTTTCTTAGAGAGAATTTAATTATAATTATCAGTTTTACTTTATTCTTTAAGTTGTCATTCTATAATAATAAATTTTAGCAATTACTCAATGAAGATATTTTTATAACTGTTTCATTTTTTTAATCAGGTTTTCAGCCTTGTAATTAAAATCAGCAGCTATCACTATTATTAATGTTCATTTCTAAGTAAATGTTGGTTGAAAACTTCATGTTATTATTTTGTGTTATACCATTTTAGAATTATATTTTATAAACCTGAACGTAACATAGAATTTTTTTAAATCATTGTATAGTTTTCTCAGTTGTATAAAAAAATAATACAAACTAGATGAAAATAAGTTTTATAATTTAATTATCATTTATTTTAAGTGCAGTAATTTTCCCAAAGACAGGAAAATACTGTCCAAGATTATTTATAAATCCTATTAATCTTAATTTATAAAGACAGACTGAACTTTGATAAAAAAATTTGTGAGTAAAAAACTTAATTATCTTTTTAAAAGCTGAATAATCTAATTTTCAGAGCAAATTATAATAATATTAATAAATAAATAAATTTACAACTTATAAATATACAAATTTCAATTTATGTAACAAATAATAAATTAAATCAATTGCCATCTTGATACTTTCTGTGTAAAATTATGTTAAATGCCTACTTCATTCTATTATTTTGTATGAAACAGCAAAATGTATCAGACTATGCTTCTACATTAAGTCTGCATAAATTTTAATAATACCCAAACTAAAACAATATGTGTAAACATTTACAGTTAATAGAAATTGAGATGACATTGGAATTTGTGAAGGTTCACATATACAATATTAACTGATTTTCATATGAACAGGAATGCTGCAAAATTTATAGCCAAATGTCTGTTGGGTAACTTTCATCACTTTCATGAACTAAGGGTCATTCATCACACTGGAGGGTTTCAAGTTCTTGTAGATCAAATAAAGAAAACAACTAAAGTAAGAAAAAAATTGAAGTGATGTAGGAAGTTCATGGACTTGTACAAAATAAATATACTACAAGAGGTCAAATATTTTATAAATATTTTCTAGAAATTTTCCATAGTCTGTTCTATAATGGTAGATGAGAAGGATGTTCTCATTGTAAGGTGTACATTATGAAAGATCAAATATGTGGAAATTACATAATTATAACATACCTCTGCATTCCTTCCACCTAATCCACAATGTTTGGACTAAAAATGCAATTCGTGGGTTCACTAATCATCGTAATTTTATTATGATTTTTAATATTCCTCAAGCTGAAAATATCACTTAAAGGATTGTAATTGAGAACTGATAAGATACTGCATAAAATTTGATGAATGTCATTCAAAAGCAAGACTTCATAAACATGTTGAACAATGGGTAAAGCACTAAGGTGAGTGTCCTGTGTCACAAAAATCATTCTTAAAGGATGATAAGGATTAGAACTGAATACAGAAGCTACTTTTATTTCAATCCCCTGAAGTTGAATAATTCTTGGTAAATATTATTGGTAAAATAATATTTTACTTAACAACTATGTGTAGCTCTCTGAGTATATGAATATGTACAGTAATTTCAACTTCTGTCAGGTTTATTGTAATAAGTAAAACTAGATATGTAAAATGTAGTTATTGTAGTTATTCAACAGACATAAAATTAAAATTAATGCTAAAGAGGAGGAACATTACATAAAAGAGGAGGAAAATTAAAGATATTTGTAAACTTCTGATGTTGTAAAGCTACAGTGTGATCATTAAAACCTTAACTTTTATACATCAACTGTTCTGTTTTCTTCTAATGCTATATTGAGGACATTTTTGTATAATTTTTTTTGTTTTAATGATGATTCATATTATATAGATATTTTTATATTTATATCTTTTATTGTCATTAAACATTTACATAATATTAAACATCTGTTTTTATTAATTTGTTTTTTTTTAATCCAATCCTTTTATTTGTGTTTACTGCATCCTAGTGGAATAAGTAGAATAATATTAAATAAATAAAAAAATATTTAGTTGAGTAGCTGCTGCCTATATATTTTAATTACATAATTTTAGATTACACAATGTTTTTTTACCATTCTACTCTATTATTTAATTATTATTAATTTCAACTGCTATTGTTCTTGCCATTGATGGAATTTACATTTATTCATATATTTAATATTCTTCTGTTTAATAACTTTTAAATGTAGTATTTTTAAATTAACTAATTAATGTTGTTGACATTTCATTTATCTATTAACAAATTTTTATCTATCCTGAAAAAGGTGCTTGCTAAAGTTGATGCAGTCAACCTGCATTATTTGTTGTAATAGTGGCTTTTCACATATATACAGCTGAAATATGTATTATAGAATATTTGAATAGTATATACAGCAGTTTATATTGCTTCCTTAACATACTGTTGAAAATGAACCGGTTTTAAAAAAAAGCATAGTTACAAATTCAGTTCACCATTGTTATGTATCACTGCTTTCTTCAGATTAATCATGTTTGTAAATTTGCATTAATATTAGTTAATTTCAAAATAACGTTATTGAAATACACTATTTAGTACAAGTTTTTTTGTTTGTTGGTAATTCAGCAGAGATTCATGAGGTTATATTAAAATAAATGTTCTTGGATCATGTTTTTTGTAAGGTTATTTAAAAAAAGTGTGAAAATAATAAATGTTTATCGAGGAAAAGGAATTGTTTGTAGGCTATGTATTTTAATTACATAATTTTTGATTATGAAATATTTTTACCATACTCCACTATTATTTATTATTAATTAAAATGGAACTCATTATTTTACTATATGTATTATTGTTTATGTTTTTCTTTATTACATCATAATTTTCTTGTGATATGTAGTAAATACTTCCTCTAATCCACCTGCTTAAAGATATTATTTTAATTATATGAAAGAAACATGAATATTCACAGACAACCAATAAAAATGTTTATTTAAATAAATTTGTACTATTTGTTTCTTAAAAGTTTTAAACTATTAATTAATGAATTTGTTTATTTATTTTCAGCATGAGTTTTCTTGGTAATGGCTCATTGTTGCTGCACAAAGTGCATTTATCAGATGAAGGCTTATATGGTTGTGTTGGGATCCGTGGTGAATCAACTGAAATACCTGTTAAATACACTGCTGAACTTCAGATTTCTTGTAAGTATTATTTTCTTGCATTTACTTGGACTATTATTTTTATTTTTTTTTTAAATATTGCAGTTCAATCAATACTACTCATGTCATGATCTAATTACTATAGTGTACTTTTGATTGTGTATAACATTGATTTCAGTAGTTAGAATTAAACAAGGTTACAGACCAGTTAAAAAAAAAAATTATTGAAGATTATGAAAATATAATTTGGTAATTATTAATAGAAAATTACAAATAAAAGAATTATTAAGGGAATATTTATCAAAATCTTGAGTGAACAGTCTGTGAATAAAAGTTTATTTGTAAACTTGTTTACTAAGAAGTTATTGTAATAATACTCAGCTCCTGCTCTAGGGGTTATGTCGCCCCGGAAAAAATACAAATTGCTGCTCTTAAGAATACATATATGTTTTTTAAATAAAGGTATATATTTTTAATTAAATTCAAGTCATTTTATTTAAATTTTAATAAAAGCATATATTTAGAAAGAAACATATAACATAATATAACATTGATAATCAAACAGTACAAAACAGTAGAAACTAATTAAGAAATACCTGTACCTACCCACAAACTGTTAATCACATGATTTTTTACATTCTAAATGCTATTAAAAATGTGCACAAACAATCAAAATGCCATTATTTTAAAAATAAAACAAGGTAACATCAATTACGCTAAAATCACAAAAACCTTTTTTTTCTTATTTTCAGTTCTGCAAATTTTTTTTTACATCTTTTAAATTTACTTGATTGGCAATTTCATGCTCAGTTGTCAAAACAGCCAAATCATTAAGAAACTTTTGTGTAGTAGTCACATAAAAAGTTCTTAATTAATTTAAACTTAGAGAAAATCCTTTCACAACTTTCTACAGTTATTGGTATTTTTAGCAATATTCTTAAAAAATAGTAAGGTTTGGGGCAAAATTTAAATTTGTATTAAGCTCATTGCTTAGACTTTTTTTTTTGTCCAAAAGTGCAGATATTGTTGAAATTTCCTCTACTCCATTTATATCAACAGAATCACCATCAGTTAAACATTCTAAATTCTTACAAAGTTTTAGTAGCATTTCTTTAGACATTGTATTTAAATCATATATATTATATAAAAATTGAAAATAATTACTATGATTAATAAGTTGTTAAAATGTAGCATCAAGTGCATTTAATGCTTGATCAATTGTAAAATAAAAAAAAAAATCTATTTTATATTTTTCTTTTGGATCTTTGATGGGTTCATTTTGTGCTTCATATGAAAAGTTCCTTTTTAATTTTCTTCTTCTTCTTTGTTGGATAATTGTTGATCCAAAATCAGCCTCCACATCAATTTCAGTAGTGAGTTTTTTTGCATCAATAATAGTTTCATTGATGGACAAATCCAATCAGAGATTCTTAAAAAATATTTTCCAGTTTTGTAAAAGGTCAGGTGCAGAGACTAAATCAAAATCTTTTCTTTGCCTCAACTTGCTTATTGGATTAATGGAATTTAGTACTTTATGTCAAATAACCAATGAACACAAAAACTTTAATTGTTTAATACAATTTAATAAACCCAAGGCCTAGTCTCTTATTAATTTTCAATTTTTGGTTTTCATAAATACTTAGCAAGATGTTATATACATCTTCCAAATGGAATCTCAAAGCTTTAACATGTTTTAAAAGTATTGCCCATTGAAAAGTAGATGCTGAAAAAAAGAAATATATTTTTTAGACCATTTTGAAGAAATTATTGGCTTCCAAGGATGCTTTTACCATATCATTAACAACAAGATTGAGAGAGTGGCTACTACATGAAACATAGAATGCTTGTGAATTATATTGTTTAATTCTAGATTTCACTCCTGATTTATTGCCCCTCATATTAGACCTGTTATCATATGCCTACCCTCTGATATCCTGCAAATTTAAACCGAAGTCATTAAGTTCTCCAATTATGATATCAGACATTTGTTTTCCTGCGGATCTTTCAACTGGTAAGAAGCCTAAAAAGCTTTCATTAATTTTAATTTCAATATCAGCATCAAATTTATTGATTGAAACATATCTGATTACAAGAGTCATCTGCTCTACTTTACTAATGTCAGGAATTTACTAATTACATTCTAAAATAATGGAAAAATATATGAATTTTTTTATTTCATCAATATATGAGATTTTACACTTTGATACACTATGAGATGTATTATCTTGTTTTGTATATTTTTCCCGAGGTAGTGAGCTTTTATCTCTTCTTTTTGGAGAACTCTACGAATGTGCTCTTCCATAATTGGATCAAATTCAGATAGCAACTCAACTATTTTTAAGAAACTACCGTTATTATACCTCAAACAACTTGTCGCTTTTTCCTTGAAAACCCAACCCTTTTACCTAGTATTTTAGTAATTGCTATAATTCTTAGAAGCACCTTGTTCCAATGATTTGCTTTGGCATTAATAATTCTTTGAGCAACTGCACATATAGTTTTTCCAGCCCTTTCCAGCCTTCTTTCTTTGTACTGGTAACCAGACAGTTTTCTTTGACTATCAGACCTTAATAAATAAAGATTTATCCTTGTTCTAAATAAGCTAAAACTATAATTAATATAACTTCAAAATTATATTCCATCAATTTTTTAACATAAAAAGTATTTATGTGCCACACAAAATATTTTTCATATCCTGTGAACATAAAGAAAGTCTAGTGTTATTATATATGTATTTTTTAATATAATGTATTTTTTAATATTGCAGCAAATCATGAATAGTCATTAAAAACAATTTTTTAATTTTTGATTTTGAGATTTTATTCAGTTCAATTATTCAAATATATTATTATATTGTTTTCAAATAAATATATATATTGTAAAACGTGTTTTATTGAAGCAATGAACTTAATAAATGTCTTACATTATTAATTCAAATAATAATTTTTTTATTACTATATTAATTTCCAAAAATCTATTTTCTCGTCATCCTGTAATCTTTAGTTGGTAATGAATTCTGTAATTAGTTTATAAATAATTGTTTTAAAAATTTTTATTTCATTTTAGATTATTCTGTTCAAAAAATTTTTAATTGTATAATCAACATATATGCAAATTTTACGTCCTGTAATGGAATGATGTTATATTTAAAATATAATATTTTCCCTTGTTCTATTATCATAATAGCCAACTAATGATAACAGAAGAAAGGAAAATACCATCTTTTAAGGATTACATTAATTCCAGTTCTAGACAGCAAAATTTGCATATGTGTTCATAATACAATTTAAGATTTTTAAAACAGAGAATTTTCTAAAATAAAATAATCTTTAAAAGACTTATATATAAAGAATTCATTACCAACTGAAGATACAGGATACTGAGAAAATTGATTCTTGGAAATTAGTATGGTAAGTTTAGCTTACCTAATGTTAGATCTGTGTAAGAAAACCACTAACACAAGAGTTAGACATGTGACTGCAAGACTGCTGAGCCCATAATAAGGCGCAGGACGTGGAGGCTAATATGAATACTATGTGCAACACATCCCATTACCGGCTGTTGTTGCCAGACAACATTGATTGATCAATCGCCAGACAACAATTGAGGGTCCCAGGGACCTTGAAATTGGCATAAGAGAGAAATTGGATCGTGAGGCATCCACAATGAGCTTCTGCTTCTGGCTGTGTGATATTGGCCTGTTGAAGTTTTATCTACTACTGAGGTTGTCAAGGAGCCTCCAATCAATTCTGATGGACTGCTTCACCTGGTTGACCTAACAGGTGGGTCCAGCCATATCTTATTTGATCGGCACTTTCCTGAATCTTGCCTGGTTTCCTCCCTGCTTCAAAAGGACAGGGCCAAGCAGGGTCCGTTGTCAGAGATAGGATGGAGGGGGCCATTCTTCTTGCTGAAGGATTGTTCATGGTCAGCAGCGCTTTCTACACCACAGTTTACAATTCTAAAGAGGGTGACAGGGTCATTATGTCTGACCTTCTTGAGATGTTTTGACTTGACCTTAAAGAATTTGAAGATCTAGTTTTCAATTTCCCTGGCGACAAGACTGGACAGTCCACTTGAAGACTCCTGGCCTACCTTGGCAGGTAGAGAGAAACCTATCAGAGTTAATCTATTGAAACTGGATAATCGGGGCTCAAGTGGCACAGTTACTGCTGTGACTCTGTGACTCCAGACCTGTGACTCCAGATACCAAAACGCTGGTTGTGAGGGCTTCCAGTAGATTGTACGCTGACCTGCTGAAAACCATGAAGGATCAAGTGTCTGTCAATGAAGCTGCTGATGTATTGCCTCTTCATTGGGGCAACAGCAAGGAGCTGAGGATACAGTGAAAAATGTTAAAGCAGTTGGGACATTGAAGTCTGTTTTGCAAGCCAAGGTTAACAGTTACTGTCGTACCATGGTTCATATTGAGAACCAATGAGCAGACAATCAAGGACTGTGTTGCAGTTGCCCTGGGTGGGAATGAGAAGTTCAGGGTGACTTCTCTTCACTGTGCAGTTGGATCTATGCAAAAAGTTAGTCTAATTATGTCTCACCAAGCAGCCAAGAGTTGAAGACCGCATAGACCTTTTACTAGAGAGTGATAAACACAATTGAATACTGCAACAACTAAAGTATGGACATCTGGACTGAAGTATGGAGAAGGGAAGCTTGGGCAGGGAAGTAGTCTGAGGCCCCTAGGGATCGCCGCTGCTGATGAGTTGCTCAAGACTGCGTAACCCATCTTGAGAAGGTATGAACAAGAGAAGGAAATGACAACAGTTGAAAGACAACACAAGTAACCACAAAACAAGAAGCCTGTGGATGAAACAACAGGCCATGAGTTATGCCCAAAGGTGGGTATCTGGTCTGTTGTTTAAGGGGGAGGTTTTTTAGTAAGTGAAGGCCCAACACTACTGTCTTTGTGCAAGCAGGCAGTGGCTTGCAGAGCTTTTTCCTCCTTCTACAAAAACAAGAAAAATAAGTACTATGTTTTGATGGTTTACGTTTTATGTAACATTAAATTTCATTAACACAGTGGTCAATATGTAAATGAATTATTTGAATTTAAAAGAAAATGTATGGATGTGTGTGTTTGTGCACTCACGCGCACCTTTTTTTTATTATTTTTGTTTTATGAAATTTAAATCGCCTCTCTTTTTATGTTTATTCATTTTTTATTGATGCGTATCTAATTAATGTTTTCCCTTGATGTCTCTAAGTAGAAAGGAAATGTTGGAGCAGTTCCTTTTGTTGTCCAAGGAATACTAAACTACTCACTCCTGAAGTAATGTTATGTAACATTACATTATTGTATTTCTTTAATAAAATAATGTAAGGTATTTATTTATCTAATTTTAACTGAAATTAACATTTTGGGTCCTGGGCAATGTTATAAACTATCATGATTTTTACCACTAGATAGATCATCTTTTCTAGTCATGTTCAAGTGGTTAACCATGTTCAAGTAGTTCAAGGGTCCATGCTGTTATCTAGTAAGCTATATGTTTTATTTCAGAGACTCTGATTTCTCTCCATTGAATGCATAACAAGCCATGCCTACTAATTCTTCAGAAATAAAACTTGTCCTCTAATAACTAAATAAAATAATGGTAGATTTTATCACACATAAATTGATTGTTATATTTATACATTTTAAAATTATTAATTTATAGTAGATGATTTATAATTAATTTAATTTTTACAAATGTTTTTACATGGTCGGTGTTTTTCAAAATAAAATAGTTTTTCCGCTTAATAGAACCTAATTTTACTCATAAATCATAATTTAATAAATGAGTATATCCGTAAAAAATAGTTTACTAATCATTTTACTCAGTTCACAGTAACAATCTTGTGAAAACCTTTTCAGTACTATAACATTATAGAGATTTAAAAGGTTTCCACATTTTGATTTGTTATACAAATAGATCAAAAACTGAACTGACCTGGTTGTTCAGACCTATTTAAAGAGCTGTGTGGAAGGATGCATTATTCTGTATTGAAAAGTTCAAATTGGATGAATGTATTAGGTAACAATAGTGAACCCTCTTTTTCTTTCTAAATTATTCATTCATTCTTTTCAGTCTAATCCAACTGCCCTAAACCCAATCTCCAAACATGTCTGGTCCATTTCCCCTTTTATTTCAAGAGTAAGGAGAGGGAAAGTTTCCCTCTTTTGTTACTTGACTATTCACAAGTATGGTTATCTATTGTTATTGTTTTCATAACCTTTTTTTATCCCTTTCTGTTACATTTTATTTATATATATATATATTTATGTGAGATTCTTAAGTAGATGTGTTTTAAAGGAATTTTTTTTTAATTAAGCACTTACGTTTTCAGATTTGAAAGAAATGACATCAAAAAATTTTGAACCAGAAATGGATGATGGTTATGGTGCAGTAGGTTTAGGTGGTGAACTGAAAGTGACATGTATACCACCAGCAGGTCTGCCTCATCCTACTGTGTACTGGAGGGGACCTCTATCTTCTGTTCCATTACCTTCTTCTGGTCCTATTAAAGATCAAGAAGGAACACTCGTGATAGAATCTGCTAAACCTCAGGACATTGGAAATTATACATGTATTGCTCAAAATATAGCAGAAACTAAACAAATATCATTTGAATTGATTGTTACTAGTGAGTATTCATTATTCATTTTATTGAAATAAATTTGAATAATGTAATGTAATGTGAAAAGTGCAAGTGGCATTGTATACCATTAATATGTTTTGTGCTTTGCCTTGTTTTAACCTACATTATTAGTAAACTTTTTTTTTGTAATAATATTTCTCGTTACGTTTTTATCATTGATATTTTTTTTTAACCTCCAGAACCACAATTAGGTTATATCATCAGTGGATGAGATGAATGAATTGTAGCAAGTGTAAAAAATGCCATGCCTGACCAGGATTCGAACCCGGGACCTCTGGATGAAAGACCAAGACGCTACCACTCGCGCCACGGAGAGGCCGGTTTTTTTATCATTGTGCTAGCCATTTGTAATGTTTAATTGGAGTTGAATGCATTTTTTTTATTGAAAATATTTTATTTTAAATGCACAGTATTAATAACTAATAGTTATTTTAGTGGTGGTCATCACCTCTTACTGATGATCAATTTAATTAGTGAAATGTAATTCAAAATTTAATTTATAGTACTAAGGCAGAGGAGCAATATATACATTATTTATATGTTTTATAATATACTTCTGTAATATTAATCCAAGATATTACTAGAAAATCTAAATGAAATTAAATAAATAATCTTTTAAAGATAAAGTTGAATTAGAAACCATAATAAAAATCACAAAAGTATCAGTACAGAATATAATGAAAGGAAGCTTTGTAAAATAGGCTTATTAACAACCTACTAACCCTTATTTTGGCAAAACTTCAGAAATTTGAAATTTAAAGAGCAGAAAAAGCAGCATAAGAAATTAAATATTTCTTATTTAATTTTTTGTTGTTGTTTTTTTTTTTTTTTAATTCAGTTTTGTTTTTAAACTTACATGCTTCATGTTTTGTAGTTTTATTTTTATTTAAAGTCTAAAGAGGCCTACAATAAAACAGCACTCATATTTATTGAGCTTGAACTGAGGGTCTCTGGAATGCAACAGTATTGTGTACTACTTTTTACTTTTTTTTATGGTTTCTTATTAACTTTTAGAATTTCAAGATAAAAATATTGTGAACATGAGAATGACATCAGGTTATCATAACATAATAACAGTGTAGTACTAAGCAACTGATAGTAAAAAACAAATATTTTAATATCTTCTAATCACTAATATAGACAGTGAAGATTTTTATTAAAAAATATTTTCTGTTTAATGTTATTGATAATTTATTAGAAAACCCTCTCTAGGGATCTTCAGAGAATCTTCCTTCCTCTGTGAAATAAAAATTCAACTATCAAATTGATCAGTTTGTTGAAGAGAAATTTTGGAACATGCATAAAAATGTATGTTTTGAATGTGTATATTTATTGTGTGTGTGTGCCAACTTGAGAATTTTTTCTGTTTCATGAAATCAGTTACATATTAATGTTATATTGCCATTTTTTTAAATGGCAATTAATCATGCTGGCCTTCATGGTAATGTCTCCACCTTTCATCCGGAGGCCCCGGGTTCAAATCCTG
The DNA here is from genome assembly GCA_010016005.3 of Zanna intricata. Classification (NCBI taxonomy): domain Eukaryota; kingdom Metazoa; phylum Arthropoda; class Insecta; order Hemiptera; family Fulgoridae; genus Zanna; species Zanna intricata. Next base: position 19,468 of record JAAAKQ030340149.1, read on the forward strand.
GTCAGGCATGGCATTTTCACACGTTACAGAAATTGTCATTCATCTCATCCCTTGCAGCATTACCTAATGGTGGTCCTGGAGGTTAAGAAAAAGTATATAAATGGCAATTAACCAAATAACAATCATATCTGTTTGTAATTTATTTTCCTCAAAAGTCAATTGTATATTACTTTTTATGTAGTGTCTTAATTTACCAACAAAGTCAAATAGATAGTAATGTTTTCCTTATTTTAATTAAAATATTTCTTATTAGCAATAAATTTTTTTGTTTGCAGCTTCTCCTTTATTAACAAAGGACCCAGAATCTTTAGTAGTCGATGAAGGAGAGACAGCAACATTCACTTGTCAGTTCACTGGTGGTATGAAATTTCCCATTACAACTGTGCACTGGTTAAAAGATAATGCTAGTTACAGACAGGATAGTCGTATTAGTGTAGATCAAAATACTGGAACACTTACTATTAGCAATACACAAGTATCTGACAAAGGTGATTATTCGTGCCTTATTAATACTACCGGTTATAATCCAGTAGTATCCAAATCAGCTACACTTTTCATTAAAGGTAATGATTATTTTTTTAATTTTCTTTTACTTTTGTACATTTTTAACTTATAATAGTTTAAGTTGTTCACTGTTAGTTTCAACTAGCCCAATATACTACTCTAGATATTAAATTGACTATTTTATTTAAAAATTGGATTTAAAAATTTTCTCTTAGTTTTCAAGCAGTCATTAGTTAAAGATAGCCTCACTGTTTGACATAAAGAAAGTGTGTTATGTAATTATTTCACAACAAAAATTTAAAACTTACTTTTACTCTCTTTCATCTCTTCATCTGATCTCTTCATTTCCATTTTGGGTTCTATAGTCCATGTTGGGTTCTATAGACTCTTTTATGATGGAAAAATAAGTTCTATTTTTCTTCCTGCCAAGATTGTAAGAAGAGCATATCAGACTTAGTTTGTCTAAAATAAAATAATTAGATAAAAAAATATTATTCTCTATTTAACTTTAGTATTATAAATGTTAAATAAATGAAAATTTCTATGTAGATAAGCACTAATTTGAACATCATTAATTAATACTTTTCTAGAAATTAGTAGAAGAAAATCATAAATGTTTATGGTAATTATTAATTTAACAAAGCTGCTTTCAGTGATTAATTTGTTTTATTCCAACAGAGAAACTAAAATTTTCTCCAAGACCTGTAGATAAGAAATTAGAACTTGGTTCCGTGAAGAAAGTTTATTGTAAAGCTCAAGGATCAACACCACCAGTAATCAAATGGATTAAGGTTAGTGGATAGATTGTGATTATTTCTGAATCTGCTGCTAATAAAAATTGTTAAATTGAAAATTGTGTCTTGTCTGTAATTTCTACAATTATTTTGAAATAAATAAATATACCACTTTACAAAACTGTATTTTGCTTCAAACTGTTAGAAATTTAGCAATTTACATTTTTATTAAGTTTGATAAATCAAATTTCTATATTTTTAATTTATCACTTCATTGAAATACATTTTTTTAAAGACAGTTTTATGTGTTTTTTCGTGATTTTTATTATTATTTTTTAATTAAATAATCAGCTTAACAAAGTGTGGTAACATTTTTGAAATGTTAAATTTAAGTTTTAAATGACATAAAAAAACATTGAATTATGTTTTCAGAGATAATTATTATTACTTGATGGAACAGTGCAAGTTGAAGTGCCAGTTGAATTTTTGGCCTATCTTGAAACGATTAGGAATCCTCTTTAGTATTTAGTATTTGATTGAGTAATTAATGTTAAATAATATTAATTAATGTAATTTAATATGGATCAAGTATGCAGAAATTGTGAATAAAGCATAGATGCTAAGCAAATCACTGGTTACTTTGCTTACCCCTTATTGGTTAACGAGTTCATTGCACTGTTTTTCAGCCTGGGTTTAGTTACCTGACAAGAGTGTGTATGTTGGATGGTGTAGTATCTGAGAATAAATAGTATTTTGTGTTGATAGTGGGATGATTTAGTTGTTGTGAATGAAAGTGTCAGTAGCAGCACATTTTCTAAATATTTTAAAAGTTTGCTTGTTGTCTGTTTTGGAATAGTGAAGAAAAAGAAATTAAGTGAGATTTTATGTTCATTTATTACAGTGAACTGTAAATTACCAAATAATTTGTTAATTATAATTTATAATGTATAATTTTTTGTTTACAATATATATGAAATGTATGATATTGTCTTATGTGATCCCTGAAAAAAATTGATGTGATAGTGTTGCCAAGATTTTCAAAATTCATAAACATTTCCGCCAAGAAATTATGAAAATCTATAAACTAAGATTTGGACCTGATTGACTGTATTTGTAACAGTTTTGTTCTTCTATATTTTTTTTTATGTCTGATTTTGCTGTTTTGGTTGTGTCTTTTACTTTGTTGATACATTCTCGAACAGTTTTCTTATAAATTAATAAAGTTTAATATATAAGTTAACCATATTGAGTACAAATTGTTATTTTTTATTCCTTGTTTGTGAGCTGTTTTCAAGTATTATGATGATGGTTCTTTCCATGTAACTAGGTACTTTACATTAGATATTCATATATACATGCTGTATCACATAATGTACATTCCCTTATCAGTATTCATCAACACTGAAGAAATGATAAGTAAAATAAAATATCTAATGACCATCAATAATAATAATATTAATGGATTCTCACTCATACTTATGCTTACATTACATAAAACTCTGAACACATCTACCAAGAGAACATTCATTAGAATAAATAATTCTAACATGCATCAACTATAATCATACAAGATTTCAGATATTTTCAAGAAAGGTTACTCTACCACTTTCTCCCAACCGCAAAAAAATCTTAAGATTGTAGCAAAAGAGGCAAGAGGCACATTGAGAACTACCCAGATAGTTGTAATATTACCCTTGAACCTATTGCCCTTGAATCGGTTGAAAAGATTTTTTAATATTTAAAGCATATATTAAAAATTTGTTTTGGAATATGATTTTATTTTGTGATAGTTAGCTAAAGTAATTTTTTTTTTTTTTTTTTATTAATAGGAAGGTGAAAAAATGTATGAATTTCCTGAACATATTCAGGATATAAACGGGACATTACTTTTTAATGGTGTTAAATCAGAAGATAGTGGACGTTACATGTGCATTGCTACAAATTCACAAGGCATTATAAACACTACAATTGATATTGATGTTGTTGGTAAGTCCTAAATAGACAAATAGAGTATAAATTAATGAATCTTTGTGGCGACATATACATTATTTTACTGAAATTAATCTTTTTAAGATCATATTATTCCTCTGTATTGTTAAATTATATTCAAATTCTATTTAATAAAGCACTAGTATAGAAATTGAGATAAGACACATCTTACCTTAATTTTTTTTATGAACATACTTTCACGGGATTCGATATCCTCTATCATGGTTAAAATAATTCTATTATTGCATAAAAAAAGTTAAATAATACAAGTACTAAAATAACAATACTTGTGTATTAATTTACATGAGTGCTGCTATCTGTTACAGTTTTTATGAGACTGTCTTCCTCAAACTGTCTGACGGTTTATCAAATTGAAATTTTGTTTGTATTTATATATGTAATATTTTTCTAATACACTTAATTTTTTGTCTTCTTTATTAGTTTCTAATATTTCTAAATTTTATTTAATATCAGAATTAGAATGTTTATTGTTTATTAAATGATCTGCCATTTTAGATAAACCTAATTATTTTTTTTGTTTCTATAATGTTCAAGAAATCGTTCTAGTTTTAAAAGATCTATTTGTTTTTCCTAAATAAATACTATCATAATTATTACATTTATTTTATAAATTTCAAACAGACTTTTTAATTTTATTAGTATTGTTATTATTTATTAGTATTATTAATATAACTTACCTTGCAACTAATATATAAAAAGGCACAAAAGAGTGAAAAAAAATATACTCTTACATAAATTATTTATACATTAATAATGTTATTGAAAACATTACTAAAACTTAGTAATAAAAACATTTTGAAACCAGCGTAGAAACCTAATAACTACATAATAAAATTTTTAAAAACAAAATTAATAATAGACAAAGCCAATTGAAAATCTTTGGGGAATAGTCAAAAACAACTCTCAAAAATGAATTGTTTCACAGAAGTTGACCTCATAAAGCAATAATATTAGTATGGTTTCATGATGAAGAAATAAAAATAATGTGTCGTTCACTTGAATCAATGCCAAATTATATGTGTATAAGTATATGAAGAGGTTAAGGATAAAGGAGGACATATTAATTACTATGTAATCACAAATTACACAGGTATGATTTTTTCAAAATAAAGTTATTTCTATTAAATAACTCCTACTTTAAATTAATTTACACTTACTCTATATATATATATATATATATATATATATATATATATATAAATCTAACTTCAGAAAGAGCGGAGCGGGATCATCTTCATTGGTCCTGTATAGCAGAGTCTTCACTTCCATCTAGACTATTAGAAATACAGTTTTGAAGTAAAATTTTGTGCACCCAAGATCCAATTGCATTTTAATGTCAAGTCCAGATTTTACGATCTTCTTTTAGGAGAGTCATTTCACACATTGTAGTTGCTATCCAGTCTGAATAAAATTGTTTTTAATGGGCTTTTAAAGGTCGATTAATACAAACATCAAATGGCTGGAGCAATGATGTCATTCTAGTAGGAATAAAAATTGCACTGTTTTACTTTCTTAAAGTCTTCACATTGTCTGTTATATGTCCACAGAAACTGTTCATCATTAACTTACTTTTCAATTTTAAAGAGCATCAGATTGCCACTCCCACACAAATTTTACCAGCGTTAATTGTGTTATCCATGCATCCCTTGGCACTTAACAATGAACCAGCAGGTAATTTTTCACTCTCTCAGAGGATTTTTATTTTAAATATGATAGGTTTTTTGCTACCTCTAAGTACTGTTAACATGACTGTATATCACTGCTTTTCATAACCACTAGTATGCACATGAACAGTTTTATCACAGATAGCAATAGTTGTTGATTCTGCTGGCATTTCAAACCAAACTGGTGTTTGATCAGTATTTCCTCTCAGCCACATTAAAAAGTTATTTTCTTGTGATAAATAAATTACATGCCTCTGGAAGGCTAATAATTTATCCTCAAATGTATCCAGCAAATGTTTACAAATAGATGTATATTTTCTTACTGATAGTTCATACCTATTCATAAAATGATTTAACCATCCTCTACTTTTTTTAAATTTCATATTTGAAGTTCCCTCATGATTCGTGTGGCTTTAAATCATGTCATCTCTATTGATATAGCAAATCGTTGCTAACATTTGTCGTGAATGTAAGAAAACAACTGCTCTTCTACTTGAGGAAACTTCCGAATTCCACCACAAAATGATCTTCTACTTTTACCACTCCATAAGCTTCTCTCTTTCTTTCTCCATTCTCTTATACACAATTCCAGAATATTGTATATACAGCATGCTGCACAATTATTAATTTCTATAGCTAAGCGAATAACTTTTAATTTTTACTAACTATAAATGAAAATGAATATTTACAGAACTCATTTTTACTAGCCCACTTAAAGTACAAACTGGAAAAACTTAGCATAAGTATAAACTGAACACAATCTACCTTCACTCCACCTAAACAAAATGAAGTGGGAATTTGATCTCCAATTGATTTGATCGTTGTGTATATGGCATTCAAAGTCACTGTGCGAGGATAATTGGAAAATTAGAAATAAAAAAATGCTCTGGTAAGAAAGAAAAACTGTATAATGAATTTAAATTTATATTAAAAAAAAGACTTGACAAATAATAATTTTAAATTTTGAAAAAACAGTAAATTTGATAAAAAAAGTATTTTAAAGAAAAAAAGAGGTATGAAATTATTATTATTATATTTATATATATATTTAGTTTAACATTTTATTGACTCTTGATAATATATAAGAAATATGAAGTCAAAAAATTATTAATGTTTTATGCCAAAATATTGAGCCAAAATTATTGCTAAGAGTAACAGAAAGTTTGTAATCATAAGAATGAACAAAGACTTCGTTAGTCTTAATATACAAAAAAACTTTTGTTCCATCTGTCAATGGAATACACAAAAATGCAGTGGTTGCAGTTTGATCATGAAAAACCATAAATATATCATACTTTAATTTAATGTTAATTTAACAAGATCTAAAAATAGGAAGAGCTTCATGTACATAAAATACAACAGAAATATATTTACCTTTCAAGATATGTCAAAAAATTAATGTGTTTAAATTATAACAGTTATTTTTAAAATGAAAAACAACTCACATTACTAAGTTAGTACCATTATAGCAGAGCCTGGCTGATCCAGAACGAAGTAGAAGACAGTTAAGTTGAATTAACACCATTGAATATAATATCATAGATCAAGACTTAAAATAAACAGCAAATACAACACTTTACTAAATTGAATATGAACATTAACACCATTTGAAATTATTAAGGATTGTTGAATCTGAAGGTGCGTGAACAAAGAAAACTGATGGATCCATGAGTGGCCGAATAAAATATAAGACGGTTAAACTTTGGAGCTGGAACGTTTGTGGTCAGGTCAATATTGAAACTTATTCAACATGAAGAGAAATTAACAATTGAATGATTACTTACATAGCGAGCTGGTCCCAAACAACAT
>JAAAKQ030340260.1:0-13957 GCA_010016005.3 Zanna intricata
ATTTTTCACCCATGCTACAATTCATTCATCTCATCCTCTGAAGATATAATCTAACAGTGGTTCCGGAGGTGAAAAAAAAAATTATTAATTTTATAACACTTATCAAGGATGAATTTTCCTTAAGTGATGATGATGGTAATCATGATACTCATTTTTTGCATAAAACTAAGTGGATAAATTTTTTTAACCTGGGTTTCTTTTCTAATCAGTTACTTAGGTTTCAAAAATGTCTGAGGACTTCAAATAGTTCAGATTTTAAAGAAGTAAGAATCAGATTTTTAAACTCTACCAAAAACACAAAGAAACCTGAAATTCTTGTAAAATAATGCATACTTGAGTCCAGAAATTTTTAACAAAATTTAATATAAATATTTGAGAAATTTAGATTAGTTAGAAAAATTAAAGAAGTTCAAAACTCTCTTGGAAGTTCATGTGTTACATTTAATGAAATTATATAATTTTATTCAGCATGCATTCAAAAAAAGATTTTTTATAAAAAAATTAAAAATTTTGGTTTACTGAAATTTTACTTCATATAAGGAGTAGAATTTTTTGTTATATTGTTTCATTGCTTGTTGGAATAACAATCCGAACTCAACAATTCTTTTTTCAATGCAATACAGAATATAATTTGAACTGAACAGAAATTACACTTTAAATTTTTTTTAGTATTAACTTTCCATACATAAATATTAATAGATCGTTATTTATTCTTTAAGTTCTTTTAAGATTTTTGTTTTTCTTTTTCTTGGAATGCTTCCAAAAAATTGATTGAGATTTATTCTATTTGAGGTTCTAGCTGGGAAGTTAACAGATTTATAATTATTTCTTTATCATGAATATTTGTTATTTATTCAACATACATTCCCACTAGGGAGTATGAAGAACATAACGTACTTCGGATTAATTTATTAGTTTGCAGGAATGGAATTTTCAAAGCATAGTTTTACTTAAAAAAACTTCATTTAATAGTAATAAATAAATTTTATAACCTCAGTACTTTTTCTTAAAGTTTTTATGACATAATTAAAATTCTTTTTTTAAAGAGCATTATTGCTATCAAAATAAATTTATTATCTAATATCCTGTATTAGTTATACATTTTATATTATTTTCACATAATTAAATTAAAAATATATTCTTTAGAGAGTTTTTTCATGTTACAATAATTTTTATTAATCTAATTTTTAATTCCTTTTAATACTCTTAATTATGATTTCTATGTATAAAAGTTACTGAGTATGATTTATAGATATTGGTTTCATGCATTTATTTTCTTGTTCCTCATACAATAATTATGATGCTATAAGTAACATATAGTGTGCTGTTGATATAAGGAATGAACTAAATCATAAATGGTGAATAATATTTAAAAGATCCAGAGTAGTCAGTTGGTTGTATTTAATGACATATCAATTTGTGTGGGTGTGTTATAAGTGTTTGTGCATGTGTTATCTAATCTGGGTTGTTGATTAAGAAACATTGATGATGTATTGTATTGTAAACACTGGTGTATTTATATATTTTAAATTATTCTACTGAACTTTATCTGTCTGTAACAGATATGAACTTTTCATGATTTTATATGTGTAAGGATTTGTTTGAGATGATCAGCGAAGTTGCATTGTATGTATGGTTAGTACTTAGTGTATATTCTGAAAAGTGTGTTTATAATGTCCTGTCTGATCTATGTATAAAATGTATGAGCTTAGAATATAATTGCATTAAAGTTTGCACACATCTGAAATATCCTATTTCTTTTTGTGTTAAGTAAGAATTTACAGATACCTTTTCAAATTATGCCATGAATGATATTTTCTAGTTTGGTTTACAAGTAACTATTAATGGCGCGTGTTAGATGTTGAGTTCTTGTAATTCAATTAGATTTTATGAAAAAAGAAACATAAAAATTCTTTATTCTTTATGTATTCTTTTTGATTGAATCAAAAATAGTTTAGTTTTCTAGCTTCCAAATGTTTTGGGGTATTCAGTTCTTATATTCTCAGAATCATATATTTTGGGGTTAGTAAAATATAATTACTACCCAAGATAAGTTAGTAAAATATTTTGGCACTGAAAGTTTGAGTTGTACCTAGTTCTTTAAACTTCTACATAAATACATATATTTAATTCAGACTTTATTTTCAGCCTACACCATTTTTAAGGATGAGAAGTAAAACTTCAATGGTGTTAAAGAGGTCATGAACCCCCTTGCCAACCACAAATTTCATTGATTAAAATTGAAAATATTTGTATTTGTATTTCTGACAGTTAGTTTTTTCTTATCATGTAACACCAGTTTTAATCAAATTTTCATTGGAAGTTGATCATAAACCATGGTTGAAATACAAGTATATTCTATCTAACATAAGATACTTATGGAAAGCGATTCCTCCAATTAATAATTTTAAAATAATCATTTCAACTTATAATAAAAATTAAAGTTATTTTTTTATTAATTTGGCCTAATAAATTTTGTTTGGGAATAATGCTTATCCTTTTATTAATAATGGTAATCCATGATTACCACTCAGGTGGAACTGGATACTCCTGCTAAATATGTGTACATAGAAAAATAGTCCCTGCTTTCCTTCCTTACATCCAGTTTTTTTTTTCATGTTATATTCTGTATGTAAAAATGTTAAATAATAGCATAAAGAGAAAAGGTTTCAATCTTCTTTATTGACAATACCACACTGATTAACACTAGTGTGTAAGCTTGCTATAATACAGATGAGCTCTGCAACAGGCATTTTTCTGTTTAACACAGAATCTAGATATATAATGACCATTATTACTCTTAAAAAGCAACTCTAGTACCTCTGTTCATACTTCAAATGCATCATAGTCATAAGAAAGACTAAGACAAAAAATCTAAAGAAAAAACCAATATACCCCTTTCAAAAACAATGATTTATATAAATCATCTCTGTCAATAGTAGAAATACAATTATGTATAAAAATATGCATTTATTATAAATAAATAATTATTGTATATTATATATAATAATTAATTCACTTCATAGATTGACTGATAATTAGATACTCCTGAAGCATAGATAATATTAATCCTGTTGGAATTAGAGGCAGAGGCAGCTTTGTCTTTTGTTTCTGCTACAACTACTTACAGAAGAAACAAGGTGTGTTTTATCAATGTGTTCCAAGCCAAAATTAGAGCCTAAACCTGCAATGATGTGTAAAAACAGATATTATTAAAATAAAATCCTTTTTCAGAACTTTTAAACAACACAAAGATAGGTTGGTTAGGGAATCCAAACACATAAACTCATGCACTGGCAGTGATCCTATCTTCCAGTGATAAATCTTGACTATTCGTGTTATCCCTACATCAGGATTAATTATGATCAGTAGATCAATGAGTTCTTACTGCATATACAAAGAATTTTTCTGGACTTATTAAATTCTATCTACTCAAAAAAATAAATTTATAGCAGCAATCTCTGATTGAGGAAAAATTCCTTAAAGTACAGATTAGGCAGTAGGTATTGAATGGCAGAATATGCATGCAGTTAGAAAACATTAAGAGCAAGTCAAGCTCTACAGTTAAAAGGACCTTTTGTACTTCAGTCTTTTTGATTACATCAGTCCAGCTTTTTAATTGTAGTAACAAAGGACAAAACAGAACAGAAGCTGTACCCAGAAGAGAGGTTATTGCAAAAATCTCTGGGGTAAGAAATATAAGCATATTTCTTTGGTTTCAGAACATCTTTCATTCTAGGAATAAATTGTTATTATCAGTCTCACTGAAATTTTGGCACAAAATCCATACTATATCTTTTTACAGAAGGCCAATACTTGCCAAATAATTTGAGGTACCTCATTCAGATAATTACTTTTTAAGATTTTACTTGTGCTGTTTTAGAAGCACTCTTGAAAAACGTTAGTATAGTAGTTAAGCAACTCTTTGGATAGAAAAATAGTATTCCTAGATAATCTCAAAGACAGAGTAGCATCACCTAAACCCAAATAAAATAGCGCCAATCCCATTAGCTGCTGGAAAATCCCAGTTCAGCACTACAAATGAAGCCAGGTGATTGTCTGGCATAATTCCATAAAATGTACCCAAGGAAATATATTTAAAAAAATCAAAATAAGTTGTTGAGTAATGAGATGATTAATCTATTGAATTAAACCAAACTGTCTTTTTTAGGGTAAATTAGTATCAGACTAACTTTGCAGACTGGCTCAAGCGTAAGAAGAGGTGCCAATCACCCTCAATTCCTGGGGTGTCCATTTACCCACCTAAGTACTACTTGTTAAATAGTTGCATATAAAGTTGTAGCTATGATATGGTTATTATCTAAATAAAATTTCTATTAAGAGTCTTTTGAATAGTATACAACTCAACTATAAACAAGTATCACTTTGTAGGCTAACCAAAATTATAACTTCATAACTAACTGAATATAGATCTAACAAAAACATTTTGTTTAGAACCAAAAGTATACATCTAATAAAAGTTAACAAACTGTTGTAATTCCATCAGGCTGGTGAAATTTCTATTAATTTCAGTTATTTAAAACTGGGGAAGAATTCAGTAATATACAGGGTAAGGTTATTATTATTATTATTTTATATCTATATTTTAAAATATACTTATACCGTTGAAGTGAAAATAAATTATATTTTGTAATCTTTTAAAAGATTTGAAATTTGAAGATTAATTACTTCATTAATTAAAGTTTATTCATCATTTTTTTGTTTAGTGAAATAGTTGTTACTGAAGAGATGATACTAGGTTTTACCTATGTATATAAGTTGTATCCCAGAAATACTAGATTTCAGATCTTTAGATTTTTTCTATGCAATAGAGAAAATGAATAGAAATGTATTAATTATAAAGTATGTTTTTGTTAACATGTAAGTTTGGGAATAATACATTTACATTAGAACTGATGATTAATTCTGTGCACACCATGATCAGTGACAACTTTTGCATTTAGTAAAAGAATGAAGTTTGACTTCACTGTTGACTACAAATTTTAATGTTTCTCTAAAATTTAAACTGTAATTACTATGGAGATTATAGAAAATAAATTATTCTGTAAATCTGAGATTAAACATAATTTTTTTACAGGTTATGGATTCAAATCCTGATCAGGTTTTCATTTCTCATTGTCTACAAATATTAATTATCATATAAAAACTCTGGAACTGAGCATCTGCTTATTGTTTTTGGAAAAAAATAATAAATAAGTGAGAGAGTAAACTTTTTTCAGGTTTACCTTCATATTATTTATTTGTTATTTTCTAATCAAATATAATTTAAAAATTAAGAAATTATTTCTGATGTATTGAACAGAGTAAGAGCAATAGTTTGGCACTTCTACTTGTTTCTGTTTCTAATAAAGCAATCACTTTCTCTTCCTTATTTTTTATTGGGATTTTACAATCGAGAGTTCAAAGAGATTCCTGTAAATTATGTTTGTTCAATTTTTGTATATAGACTGAATTTATTTACCTGTGTGTAGAAACACATGTTCCAGAAATACTAGGCTTTAGATATAGATTCTTTCTATGCAATAGAAAGAATGCAAAGATGTGTATTAAATTAGAAAGTATGTTTGTTTGGAGGTACGTACATGCATATAGACTGAAAGTTTATTTTCATTTCTGATTTTCTTGGATTGTGAATGAAGCAGACTGTTTGTCGCTGTTAGTGTAGATTGATAATTCCCATAGATAAGTGGAACTGACAAGTTTGTGGTTTGTGTTATTTTGTAGCATAGACTTAATAAGATGAGTGAAAGTTTATTTATAACTGGCTAGCAGGCTGGCAGACAGCCATGAGTTAGTCAAAGATACCATCTCCATTCTTCAGGATAAATGACACCTATTTGTTTGGTTTATACTTTTCATTTTTAAACAAGACTAAGAATGAACAATTCATTGAATAAGCTTATTAAATTCAATATTTTAATGAAAGTTCTTCATGTAGAAGTTCCTTACCTTTTGCCAGAAGATTGAAGGTATATATTTTTTTGATAAAGTAAAATCTATATTTACAGGTGCTTAACCTTTCTGTGAAATGACGATGATATGGTTACTTTTCATATCAAGTCCTGATACTACGTTATGAAATAGCAAGACACAGAAATTAACTTATTTTTTATTCAGATCCAGTTAAGAGTAGTATCTTTTCTCAGTTTAAATTTTTAATTAATTAATGTAACACTGTAAACAAGCTGACTAGCAATAATCTTTGATATATTAGAATAAGATCATTTTCGACCTAGCACTGTTTTTTATTTTATTCTTCTATATATTGTCTTGGAGTAGATATCTGATTGATTAATTGATAAACTATACTTGTATGTAGAAGGGATAGTGGTATGATAGCAACACTTTGTTGACAATTCAACTTTTTTATAATTAACTGACTAGAAGCAGAACCTCTTCCCACCAAACATGCAGATTCCAACCAACACTTTTAGCATGGTTCAACAGGAACCTGATCCAGATCTCAGCTCAGAACCCAGACTATTGAAGAAGATGTCAGTAACAATGTATTTTGTCTTTTTGAAGAGACTTACCACCTTTATCTATTAAATACTTCAGCTATTGGGTTTTTCTACACACCCAGGATAGAAAACAGCAGTATGCAAATCATTAGGCAGCCTTTCCCTCTACTAGGCACACTGATTATGCAAATCCTGGTATCACAATCAAGAAACTAGCAGGCTTAGATCCAATATAACACCTATAAAATCCAAAATAGAGGGAAAGGGATTAAGGATAAAAAAAGTGACCTGATAAGAGATGAATTTATCCTTGAGGTTCATTATGAGACAAATAACTTAATCCAGGAAAAAGGTTCTGGGACCTTCTTCAGGAAATGAGTGTCCACAGTACATTTACTGCAGCTTAATTTATGTTCGTGTTGTGTATATGTGGTTATTTTTTGGAATGTGAGCTTGTTTTCATCTTTTCAAGTAGTGTAAGTAACCTCTCCTGATAATTAAGTAAGAATGGAACATTTACACATTAAAATTTTATAGTGTTTGTTGTTACATGACTTTTAATTTTTTAAATTATTTTATCTAACATGTTATGTGAGGATGTGTTATCTTTAAATGAGGATGATCTCACTTAAAGTGAATTATAGATATTTTATTGCACTGAATTCTTTGCTGTAGTTAACTGATAGAAGATTATTTCTTAGATGATACAACATAATAGAAAAAGCTTTATGAAATGTATATATTTTGAACATACGTAATACAATTTTGTAATGTACATGTACAATTTTTTTAAATATTCACATAATTCATTAACATATTGACTACTGTGTTAACACCTTGGGTAATACTGAGAAAATATGAATGTACTGTCTGAGGTCTCTCTGCCCTTCTTTATAGAACAGGTCTCTTCTATTGTATTTGAATTAAATTTAATTTTAGAAGGTATCTCTTTCGCGGATATAAGTTTCTATGTCCAGAGGTGAGACTTAATTATTTATGTATTTGGTTTTATGATTGTTTTGTACTGAATGGTACGTTTTACATCCCATACATATGTAGAGATTTTATCAAAGACTAAGTGTGTTCAAAAACATGTATGGTAAATTTTAAATACTAATTTTACACGCTAAAGTGTGTATGGGTATCATAATGGTGATTTTATACTTTCTTCTTGTGCTGTCCTTTCAAGGGGTATCTTACACCCTTATCAGCAGTGTTTATCTCTATATATAGTTTATTTTTTAAGAATTGACAAGGGCTTATAACCCTTAGTAGTCAATGCCTGATAACTACCAAAAAAATAATAATAATAACAGACATTATGGCATACGAAAGAGAATTTAAAGTAATCATCAGGATTTATTCACAGGTAGTTAAATATTGTAAACCACAATTCAAGCCTATTGACAAAAGATATTAGCATGACTGCTAATCTTAACACTTACCAACTAGTCATGTGTTAACAACAATAGTCTAATAGATAAGACAAATATAAAATTCTTTCACTACAAGTACCTTTGCTGTTCACAAATAAAACTACCCTAACAATTTATGAATGAAATTTAGTACATTATCTCTTTTACTTATAATCTTCTTTCTTTTTCTGTTTAGCCTCCAGAACTACTGTAAGATATTACTTTAGAGGATGAGTGAGGATGATATGTATGAATGTGAATAAAGTGTAATCTTGTACAATCTCAGGTCAACCATTCCTGAGAAGTGTGGTTAATTGATACCCAATCACCAAAGAACACCAGTATCCATGATCTAGTATTCAAATCCATATAAAAGTATTTTATACTTTGCATTTGAACCTTAGAACTCTTGACTTCAAGGTCAACTGATTTGTGAATGTTGCGTTAACCACTAGATCAGCCCGATGGGCTCCTTATACCCTAACAGTAACCCACCAAACCATTTTTTGTTTTTGTGTACTGGAATTACTCATTACGTCATCTTAATTGTGTCAAACTTCATTAAACATTTGCTCCCTCATGATCTTCTCACAAAATACTCTTGCTTCAAATTTGCATGATAACTCCTTGCTTAGAACTCTCTCATAGCACTCTCCTTGCAGATTTCATCTTGTAGATTGACATCTTGCTGAACTGATTTCAAATGGTCTTTCCTGGAGTATTAATACTCCTATCCTCTTTATCTATTGGACCGGACCCAACTTGATGCATGACAATGATTGTCCGCCCTCACATATTTCCATGTAATTCCTATCCTGGTACGGAAATTCTTTTCACAGAACAACATCTGTTTAGGTGTGTCAGTCGGCAGTATTACAAAGGACAATTGCTAAACAGACATGTAAACTTTACTAAAAGGGTTTCTTTTAGTCCCTTTGTGTATTCCTTCCATTATTATATTTTCTACTACTTTCTTTTTGTTTGGTAGGAATCTGTTACTTAGATCTGATATATTAGTTTTGTTACAATTTAGTACTTGTATTATCATTTCTCATTTCTTAAAGTCTTTATAAGCTTGCCACATCTGCTCATAAAGTCTGAAACACATGAAGTTAATAATTGTACGCACCAATTTTAGTGTATTTTATATGCATAATTTTACCTGTCTTCTGGTGAACAGGTAGTAGAGTCCACAGACAGTCCATATATAGAACTATATCTAGCAGACAAACTTAGCATGAATCTGATGGGCACCAAGTTTAAACCTATAGAATATGAGCAATACCAGGGAGGAAGAGATCAAGTTCAAAACAAAGTCGTAGATATTATACCACGATATATGTTAAAAGAAAAGTTTTTATTCATAAATGAGACAAACCTCAACTCCTTTTTAAGATCCTCCAACAGGCAATGGTCATTCATTCTGGACAGAAGGAGGAATGAAGTATTTTCTCAGGGTAGGAACAAAACCTTGTTGATCAGTGACAATATGTCAATCACAACAAAACATATTCTGCAACAAATTGTTTTTCCTCTAAATACCTTAAGAGCCATCTGAAAACAGACTCAAGCTTCCTTGACAATAATCTATGTTTGTACTTAGAATTGGTGTGACTTGTGAATGTATCCAAATGAATAATAAACCATTACTTCACTTCTATTAGAGAAATTTTATTTTAGGTTCTTCTAAAGCTATCCTTGATTTTATAATTTTATTATAAAATTTTAATTACACTAAAAACATTCTTTTAATGTAATTTACTGTTTTCTATTCATGTTCAATACTGTCAACTCACAACAATGAAATAGATAGTTAACCAGGTAAAGGGCTTTTTTTAAAACTATACTTTGATTTCAGGTCGTAAGCGGTTTGGTTCGAGTATAGATAGTGGATCACGTTCAAGATTAGGAGCTGATGAACATGATTCAAGAAGAAGTAAATCATTAGATGGAGATGCTGTCATAGGCTCTTCATGCATCATTGATCAACATGCTACTTCAAAGGTCTGTAGCAGAATTTTGTTTAGTACTAGAATTGTGATTAGTGACAGTTATTAATAAGAAAACTAAATAAACTTTACCAAGTCTGTATAACTATGTATTTACATTAAACAAGCAATTAAATTCATAAAATAAAAAAAAAAATACTGTTATAATAAGTGGTTTTGGGAACATTAAAATTTTCACCTTTTTGGCAAGGTAATGTTAATTTATTTTATTAAAATAGTTTAAAGATCTACAACAACAACAGTTCTGAAAGTCCTATGAAATTTGTGTAACTAAAACAGGAATGTGAATGTGGTAATGAATTTACTAGAGGTATAAAATCGAAACATTGAATGATAAGGAAGACCATCTAATTTTCTCTTTCCCTTCCATCCTTACTTGTAAAGAAATTTAGTAGCAAAAATAGTTCAGTATGTAATAGATTTATGCTACTTACATAAAAGCAAGTATGCCAGCATGTTTCTGTATATGCAATGTTAAAAAATTAATAAAATGCAGAGAATCAATAAGTTTTATTTTACTCATCAAATCAGTGAATGAAACTTTTAAATTGCCAATATACGAGTATATATATATATATATGTATATATATATGTATATAAAACCACAACTAATGTCATTTTGTTAAGTACTTTTTATTACTTGTGTATTTAAGATTTCCATTTTTATTATACAATCAAGAAGTTAATTAATCTGTTGTTTCTTTTCATTAATATATAGTTTTCATATAAACACTATTATTACTTGTTATTCTTTTAAGTGGTTACAGTTCATACAACTTATAAAAAGTCTTCTCTGTCAACAGTTGACAGTTCAAAACTAGAAATTACAACTATGTGTATTTTGTATAATGGTATAGTTTTATAAAATGATTATAAAGTTGTCTTCCAAATACAACAATAAAGAATTTTATTTTATTTGATCATGTAGCAAATTACTAGCTATAATTTATGACATTAAATTAATATAAAAAAAGAAGTTTGAAAAATAAGACTATTGGTATAATAAATGTCATGAGAGTTGTTCTCATAAACAAGTAAAGACATAAAGTATGTCAAAAATCCAAATCAGTAATACAGTATATAATAATGTAATTAAAAATTTTATTTTAATGAATTATATAAAAATATTCATAATAACATTTAGACAGAAGTAGGTAAAATACAAAAATGCCAAGGCATTTGCAGGCATTTAATTTAACAAATGGTTGTAAAAATATGGTACTTATAAAAAATACATAAAAGATTAATAAAACAACTTGTTAAAATAAATCTTAAAGCCTCCTCATTCTTAATGAAAGAAGGCAGTAGAGCTTTAACTTTAATGTCTTCATTTGTTAGATAGGGTACAAATTATATATTCAGTTAGTGACTTGAATTTATTTTCAATGACTTCAGTTTTAAACAACAACTGTATATTTGTTGGGTTAATAAAAAAATATTAGTAGCCATTGCCTTTAGTGGTTTATCAATGAATTCATTTTTAAATTGTTGTTTTAATAGGAGTGCAAATCAAGCCAGCAATTTCATAAGAGTCATAAGACCCCCTGGAGTAAAGTAAAAGATATTATTCAGACACGTACTGGAAGTATTAAAAAGAAAAGAACAGGAGAAAGTGATTTTGATGAAGAGTCAGTTCCAGCTGAAGAACACAGTGGATCTGAGGACAATAAAGATGCAGAAGTAAGATAGATAAATAAAATAACTGGGTATTCATCCACTATTACAGTAATTCAAAGTAGAATAATTGTCACTCCACAGGGATTCTTCAGTTTTTTATAATCAGTCATTTGACTGACTAGATGAATTTTGTCATTCTATTTTGTCCAGAACCAATATTTTAATTGTACACATCTATTTGATACACCCTAAATCTTTGACTACCACATAATTATTGTAATGTTTATTCTTTATGGTGTTTACCTTCAAAATTAAATTCTAATGTGAAATTAGTTAATTCTAAATGCCTTATAATTTAACATGATGCAAAAGTCTTATTCTTGTTTTAATAAAATATTACCATATTTAAAAATTTGAAATTTATCAGTGCATGATAATTTTCAACAATCTTTTGAAAACTATATTTTTTAAATTTTTATTCATAAAAACAATTATTATTAGATGAAAGTTTTTTTAAGTTCCAAAAAGCATTTTGATTTTAACAAAATAATTTAATTGGTTTCGTACATCAAAATAATAATAAACAAAGATTCTGATTACATTTATCGATTGTTTTTGAAAAGAATTGTTACCCTTTCAGCGTAATGATATTACAGCGATAAGTTGGCGAGTAAGAAATGCAATTCATTTCTACATTAAGACTCAAGAGAGCTATAAAAACTGATGTATTGAATTAATTGATAGTTTGGTGTGTTTCCATATTGAAATTACTTAAGTACAAACCTTTTTCTGCCATTTTTAAACTTTTTTATAACATCTGAATGTCTTTGCTTGTATTCCAGAAGGTATACTTATCTGGTTTGAGAAAATAAATACATTAAAATTTGTTATGTGTGATGAAAAAATTTATATAGGAGTGTGCTTTCCTTACTATTTTTTACTTTCTAAGTAGTGAGTGTAGGCTGAAACAGACATTGAAATTAAACCTAATCCTAAACCTCTAAGAATTACTTACAACTTATTTATTACTGGAAAGAGAAAGGAATTCTTCATTGTACGTGTGCATATATGTTACTGTTGAGTTTATATTTGTAAGGGAAAGTTATGTATTCTAAAAGTTGTTTTAGTCTAATTCAATCTAATATGTATTATGAGAAACAGCCTTATTAAGCTTCTATTTTTAATAAATTATTGAACCATTTAAAAAATTGTCTTACCAATTTATTTAAACTATAATTAAAAACTTTTCTTTTATAAAAACAATATTACTTTGTCATTGAATTTTTAAATAATACGAATTAAACAATTTTAAAAAAACTAAATTTTCCACATTCTGTTCTACATGTATATGAATGGGTACAAAACAATTTTCAATTACATACTGAATTGTGAATTATTTTCTAGTATTTTTTTTTTAATGTTTAACGACTTTACATTATTTCATGTATTTGTATTTTAAATAATTAATATAAATTTTAATTACTTTTATTTTAATCTTATAATTTATATTTTTATATTCATAATTTATTCTATTATGAGGTATCTGTAAAATGTATTAGTCAAAATAAAAAAAAAAAAATATTTATTATTGTCTAACTGTATTGGTTAAAGGTAAAGTGACATGAGTTACAAGTCACTTAGTAAAATTACTTAGCCAACTTAGAAGAAAAACAAGCACCCCATGCCAGGCTTACTAGGAAATATAGAAACTAAGCTGCTTTCTTCTTTATTGAATATACAGTTTCATATCAGCATGCCGAACCCAAAGAAATGCAAATGTTAGTTAGCTCTACAAGTGAGCGTTTCATTCATTTTAATAAAAGGACTCTGGTTAAATTCACTTAATATTCTGAACTGTAGCTGGTATCTTTTTCCCTTTTCCCCTCAGGTCCTTTAAATATGTAACATCCTTAAGAAAAAAACTGGGATAAGTAATGTAAAACAATTGATTACTTAGTAATCAATTTCTATAATTCAATTGTTTCTTTAGTGAAACAATGCAGATTCTTCAATCGAGTAAAAATATTTTCATTTAAAAAAAAATGCTTCAGCCTTTTCATAAAAATTCTTATATCATCATATACACCAATGTCAAATGAGAATTTGACAAAGAGATTTTTATCACTTTCTATCAATTTGGCCCTGTAAAAATTAGCTTACTCTTGTGACTATATGTGTGCCAGGCGAACACTATTATCATATCATATGCTTACTCAGGTGAACATCTACAAATTTGTCTTCAGAGGGGGAGAGGGGTCACCACAATATATATGAAAATTAGGTAATAATTAATAAATAGATTTAATAACTTTACAAATAAATTTCTTTATTTTACGTAAAAAAAATACTTCACTACTTGATTTAAAAAACATTAAAATAATGATCAACAGCTTATATAAATAAATAAATATATATATATATATATATATATATA
>JAAAKQ030340260.1:14057-26187 GCA_010016005.3 Zanna intricata
TGATTTAAAAAACATTAAAATAATGATCAACAGCTTATATAAATAAATAAATATATATATATATATATATATATATAAAATAAAATAAAATCGTGTATTAAATTTATTTTTTGTTTCTCTTTTGCTTGTTCATTTAGAATTTTGTTAATATTGAACTCCATTTTGCAATTAATATTCAGCGAGACTAAACCGTTTAATCTGTTTTCACTCATGGTAAAAATTAAATAATTTTTAAATGTTGGCGAAGTGTTGAAAATGATGTGACATTAACACCAGTTGAGACAGGCTAAGTTGTAAATATTTTCAATAATTGATGAATATTTAGATATATTCACATTCTTGTACTGATTGTATTGTATTATTGAATTTACCTTTCTCTGTCACCTGATTAAGTCTGGCCTTCCACAGCTGAATCTCAGATGTTAAAATCTAGTGATTACATTCCAGATCATAAAATTTACACAGTTCTATAAGTTGTTCATGTAAACTTTCAAAAGTATCTAAGTGTTTCTGTGGAAATAAACCCTAAATTTTTTAAGATGACCTTTATGTTTAGTAAGTCTTTGATTCAGTTGCATTATTATTTGATCCAAAACAGGAATACATATTGTTCTTCTATAATACTCCTCCACAGTTTCTGCTGGAATATTTGCTCTGTGTGCCTGAATTTGTGTTGTTCGGGTTTGTTAATAATTATTTGAAAATTGGCAACTTTCTGAATAATAGCTTTAAACAAATTGTTGAAATATTTGTTGCAATCTTTCCTTATCACCTCCAATTCTTTAATAAGTTGTTCAACAGAGGTAAATGCTCTAAAATATCTCTATCACTTTTTTGTAGAATTTTACATTGTGGAAGAGTGTAAGATAAGAGCTTGTCTAATATGTGCAGAGAAATTAAGAAAGGTTGTGTATGACAATTTAATAGTACTTGAGCACTTGCAATTGCTTCTTTTTCATCCCAATTGCTAATTAATCCTAAGCTATAATAGACAGGATCAAGATTTCCATCGTTACCGCTTCAAGGCGTTCAACCCATCTTGTTTGACATAACTGCTTTAACTTTTTTCAAATTTAGTTTAATTTTTCAAATTATCTGGGGAAAAAGTATAAATTTTGTTACTTAGAACGTTCTGCCTCTGTTGTTTAAAATAAGTTTTCAATTATTCCTAATGAATTTCCTTTGTTGGAATATTTCCTTAAGTTGGAGTTCACTTCCTGTTGCTAAATTCCAGCTATGACAGAAAAAAATGTACAAATATTACTTTGAGATATAACTCTCCAATGATCAATTACATGCCATTAAATTTTCTACTCATTGATGAAGCCTCGTCATATCCTCCCCAGATAATTCAAGATAATTCAAGTTAACTTTGTAATTCGATAAAGTTTCCAAAATAACTTTGTCTGAATTTTTTCCTGTTGTATTAATTACAGGGACAAATTGAAAAAGAGTTGTTCATGTATATTTAGACTATCACAGTCAACATAGTGGACACAAGAAAATTATTCAGTTTAGACAAGTTGCAAGTTTGATTGGCCATTACACTGAAATATTGTGACCCAATGATCTTTTGCACAATACTTTGCACAATTATTTTATTGTAAACACTAATTACGTGGTTTGGAAGTTCTAGTTTACGTACGTTGCATTCTTAGCACTTTGCTGAAAATGTTCAAAATTTTGATCAAATTTTGATAACAGGATTCTATTTTTCTCCGCAAGATATCTCTAAAATTTCCTTTATTAATTCTGAGTGCATTAGTTAAAGAAAATCCTCCATAATCTTTGCACACTCTTACGGGGATGCATTTTCAGCCACAAAGAATAATTGTTTTTATAATTAGTTCCAATTTTTTTTCTATTTTCTTTTGCATTCTGCTGAGCATTACCTGTGTCAATTTGATCACGTACAGACTTCATTTTTTTATTTTTGATAATCTCGAAAACTTTGAAATGTTAAAATAGAATTTTTATGATATTGAGTTGTTTGATGCCTTCCTAAATATTCATTAGGATGACTCCAATTTGAATATCCATATTCTACTAAACTCTCAGCAGAGTGTTATCTTTGTTTTTCCTACCCCAGTAGATGGAAATAAAAAACAATATTTACAGTAAATGCTGTTGTTTGTTACCGAATATGTTAACCAGTTCAGTTTTGAAACCTAGGAATATTAAAAATTTCTTTTGTTGTTTGGATTTGCCAGAAGTTGAAACTGAAGATTTGATTGCCAAAACTAAATAAATAAATAAATTTTTCTTAAACATGATTTCCGCTAGCATATAAATAATAAAGTAATTAAAAAATTTTCTTATTTGTTTCTAGTAAGCTGGATAAAATATCTGTTTAATTACTTTACTTAATAAATAAATTCAATTTTTTCTGAAGTTAAATATTTTGTTTTATATAATCCAATATTGTGTAAATGTTTAGGTATTTTGGCGTCGTTAGTTAATGACATTGAAGGAGGTGAAAGAATAATTATATTTGATATATCATCATCTTTCTTCGTTCTTTTACAAAAATTAAAAATTGGAAGTTTGTTTTCTTTTAACTGCCATTATTACGGTTACCTAAAAAAATATTAAAAATTAGAATAGTATATTGTTCAGTAGTTTCTGTAGGGAGTCAATAAACGCGACACAGGAAACGATTTTACCCTGAATAAAACATGTATGTTTTTATGTTTGTAACACTGTAAACCAATGAATTGTTAAATGGTACACACTACAATGCAATTACACACCTAAAAGTACTAAGGAAAATTAACTTAGAATAAAATTATAAACTGTTTATTGCTTGATAGCTTAAACCAAACTGAAGTCTACAGTATTGTCAGATATGGTCTAAAAGTTGTTGTACAAAACATTAAAAATTATCGTACATTGTTACAAAACTATCATATGCCAAGTGATGGACCGATTTTGAGAAATTTTGTAATGTTTGTATTTCAGATTTCAATTATATTTAAACATTTTTTATGAATTTGTCTTGGGGGCTCAAGCCCAGAAGCCCCCTCCCCTTTGGTGTGTGCCTGTGTTAACTACAATAACCCCAAAAAACTAATTAATATTTTGAGAGTATGATCTAATTGAAGTCTTAGATATGGGAAGAGTTTTTATGTGAAACCTTCGGTGTTAGAGAAAAATACAGGTATTGCGATTCCACGAATCGGTTAATTTGATAGTTGAGGATTGTTAGTCATGATAGGTTGTCATAGAAGGTGGTGGTGGAAAATGCCATATGAAGGCATAAATAAGTTGTGTAAATATACTGATGGAAATTTCTGCTGAGGTATTTGAAACAGTGGCATCCTGACAGAATTCAAACTGATGACTGTATTGTGTTATCAGGTTTAGATGGTCTAAGAGACAACCTCCGGTAAAGCCCATTAGGACTTGGAATGGAGGAGATGATATGGCAATTGGGATTGTCACAAGGT
Source organism: Zanna intricata (assembly GCA_010016005.3). Classification (NCBI taxonomy): domain Eukaryota; kingdom Metazoa; phylum Arthropoda; class Insecta; order Hemiptera; family Fulgoridae; genus Zanna; species Zanna intricata. The sequence continues at coordinate 17,504 of JAAAKQ030340260.1, forward strand.
GATATTTCCCTTTGGGGGTCAGGATGTGGAACTTTTTTTTTAACTATCTACATGTATGTGTATATACATTAGATGGTGTAATCAAAGTGGTTGTAAGTGACTTTTTTCTTTTTTTTTTGTTTGTTTAACCTCTGGAACCACAGTTAAGTATATCTTCAGAGGATGAGATGAATGGATTGTAGCGTGTGTGAAAAATGCCATGCCTAATTGGGATTCGAACCTGGGACCTCCGGATGAAAGGCTGAGACGCTACCACTCCGCCACGGAGGCTGGCAGGGTTGTAAATGACCTGATAAGAAACAAGATCACTTTCAAAATTTATATTGTCATTTCCAAGAAAAATGTGCTTCCTACACAAAACTTATAAAGGAGAATACAGAATGAAATGGTTCCTGCTGCCTTTTTCATTTAACCAAAATATATTGACATATATCAGTACATAAAGTCCATTAAATGCAAGTAATATCTAGAAATAACACATTTGCTCTATTTACCAGAAGAACTGGGTGTATTATCCATATCATTGCATTCAGACAAAGCAATTCTAATTATGGCCGCTTATACCTCAGATACTCATAAGAAACATAAAATCATAATTATAAGAAACCTATTTTAACATGACAAGTAGTGTAAAGCAACTAATTAATGTATTCTCTCTGTGGGAAACAATACATTAAACATATCATCTACAGCATTCAGTCAGGAAAACCTACATACAAAGGTGTTCAAATTAATTAGATCATGAGGTATGTGACTGGTTTGATGTTAATATCCACTCTTTGCTGACCTTTACACCTAAATGTACCAATGACATCCTTAATTATCAAGACTGCCATTTTCTTAAATTTCAAAAATGTATGATCACTTTTAAAATATAATTCTGATGTATTTTATATTGCATATAATTTAAAATGTAGCTAACAAGGTTTTATGTAATAGATGTTACTAGACTATGGTCTAAATAAATGAAAATTTATTTTTAACTTTTAAAAATAATTGGTTTAACTCGTGTGGTGGTTTTTCATGTGCTGCAAGGTCTTTTATTTAGTTTCATTTAACAGTTTGAAAATTATTTATCTTGAAAGTAATTTCATTGTGACAATTATATAGTGTTCTCGCAAAATACTAAGACTGTAAAAACATTTTATGGTTGTTTATTCTAAACATGATATGACTGATTATGATTATACTTATTGATTTGTATAAATAATGATGGTAAGTGGCTGAACTGGCTTGTTCAGGTTTTTATTAGCGAATTTGCTTTATTTAACTTTACAATCATACTAGATTGTATTATTAACTCTATGTTCATGTTTTATGATATACTTAATTTCTCTTTATTATATTTTTAAGTTTAATTTCTCTTTTACAGAAATTTAATGTTAAAAATTTAATTTATTTTAATAATATAGTAATAAATTTTTAGGTCATTTTTTCTGTAATATTGTATGACTTACACTGGAGTTCAGTTAGAGGCAACATCTAAGAGTGATTAGCAAATCTGTGTCAGCAGCAAATCGCAAATAACATATCTTCAATCTAGTAAAATTCTGTTTTGCTTATCTCTAATTGCACTAAAATTTATTAAATTTAATTCTGTATTTTAGGATAAATTGCCAGATACTATTCATAATGAACATCATCAGGAAACAGGGGAATTATTTTCATCAAAATTTGGAGAAAATTCTAATAAAAAGAGACTTGCTCCTGTCCTGACTATTACTTTACCATCAACAGAAGAATTAAGAACTCATGAATTGAAATCTGAAACAACTATTGTATCATCAAAAGTATTGAAGCCACCTCCTAGTCCACAGTTAGAAGAAAAACACCCGAAATGTTTAAACAGACCAAAAAATCTTGAAGATTCATCAGTTACAGATATTTATAAAAAACAGGTAAATATTAATAAAATAAATATACTAAAAGAATAAAATATATTACCAGGTGATAAAATAACAAGTGTATGATAACATAATATAAAAATGATCATATGTAAATACCATCTATACTTATAAGATTTTTAACCATTAGTAAGAGATGATTATAGCTGGAACAGTATTTTAATCATTTTCCCTTTAAATTAAATTTAAAAACATATTTTAAAAGGAATTAAGAGGTATGCACAAAGTAACTGAAAAAAAAAAAAAATGCCAACCATACTTTTGCTAGAAATTAAAGATAGTGAGTGTGTAGCTATGTATGTATTTATGTACTTGAATGTATGTAAATTTGTTAAGTACCATAACTCTAATGATTACACATGAGATCAGTAGTTTAGAAGCTAGTATACCGAGTCTGCATTACCAAATTGGCGAGTTAGTGATTTATTAATACCAATATCCTTAATATAAAACTTATTTAGCTTTTAATATTATCTAAACATTTTCAAAGGTGAAAAGTCTTTATTTAAGCTTACTATATAGTTATTTTCTTTCCCTAACAATTCAGAAAACTTAATTTATAAATAAATTAATTTATAAATTATAAGATGTAACTAAAATCTGATGTTTCAGTATAATATACAATACAAATATCATTTCTAATATCTGGTATGATTAATTTTGTTTCAAATCATATTATTACAAGAAAGTTGTTACGTTTAAAGTAAATTAACAATTAAAGAGAGATTTTATAGAGGTTTTTAAATAAATTTGTTGTTGATATTCAGATGAAAGTAATGTAACTAAAAAATTCTTTACTGACTAACAAATAATACTAAAAGACTACATTAAAAATATATAAAAATTTTATTGTTTATAATTATGATTTCTGTAATTTATCGGTGTAAAATTATTACTTATATATTTTTTTATATATGATCATCATTTCAGGCATTGTTGTTCCACTGCAGGATGAAGACCTCTTCATCATGTTTCTAACTAATACTATCTTGTGCAATCTTCTGTCAATTCGGTCCAATGCAGTTAATAATGTCATCAATCCAGTGAACGGTTGGTTTTTTGTGGACATTTAACAACTATTGCTATCCATTCAAATATTAATTTAATCTGCTGCTCAGAGCTTCTTAATACTTGGTCCCTATTAACATTTTAGTTCTTTAACTATGTACTTTTGTTTGTTGTCTGATATATTTTCAGATCTTTCTATCCAGCCTGGTAATATTTACCCTATCATACAGAAGCTGCTATCCGCAGCTTCTGTAATAAAGCTCTTTGATTGTATCACTCTTAGTTGATATCTATTATCCAAGATATATGTAAAGATCTATCTGTTCGTGTTCTTCTCCAGAGATAAAAATCTTTCTTTCCTCTGCATACTTGTTCAACATGACCTAGCTTTTTTTAAGGTTCATCCTTAGACAATAAGGTTCACCAGTCACCTTCAGTTCCTGTTTGTGTCTTTGAAGTTCTTCTGGTTCTTGTGAGAAGAAATTATGTCATCTGTGAATCTCAGATAGTTTAGGTAGGTGCTATTTATTCGAGTGCCTTCTTCTTCTTCCCATTCTTGCTATTAAATCTAACTCAAGGCAGTCCAAGAAGAGTATGGATGATGTAGTGTTGCCTTATCTTATCTTTTTGTACATTTATTTCTAATTTATGTTCGTTGACATAGACGGTTGCTTTTACATCTTCTTTTATTAATTGTAGAAAGTTTATGTAGCCTGTGTTTACACCTTGGTTAAGCAATGCAGTTATTATGGCTTGTGTTGTTACAAAATCAATTGCATTTTCATAATCAATAAAAGCCACACATAGTGGCATGCTATTCCTTTTTATACCTTTCTGAACCACCTGGATGTGATCCATCTTGCTAAAATCAATTTTGAAGTCTGCCTGCTCTTTTGGTTGTGATTCATTCAGTGTTGTTAGCATTCGTTTTGCTATTATCTTGGTAAAAACCTTGTACATAAAGGAAGGAATGTTACTGGTCAATAATTCTTCATGTCTTCCTGAGTTCATGAGTTCCTTTCTTGTGTAGAAGAATCACTGCAACAATTTTTCAATGCATTCAGAATCTTTTGGTTTTTGAGGCAACTTGAGTACAGTTTTGCCAGTGCTGAGTGTAGTGTTTTGCTACTAGCTTTCAGAATCTCAGCAGTAATATTATCTGTTCCTGAAGCTTTCCCTCATTTCAGTGATTTTATAGCCTGTGTTATTTCTTCTACTAAAACATCCGGTTCTTCTTCTAGTAAAGAGATTTTAATTTTTACTCATTTAGGTCCTTGTATAAATTACAAAAAAATTTTTCAGTTATTTCTAAAATTTCCTCACTTGTTCTGCATGTGGAACCATGTTCTCATTTTAAACGAAAAATTTGGTTGCTATTATTTGGCTTTTCCATGTTTATGTTTTGGTCTGTTAATTCCCTTACCTTCTTCCAGCATCTTCTACACTAGTTTTATGTTAAACTGATGTGTTTCCTCCTGGTTGAATTATGGTCTTGCAGAATTCAACATATTCCAATTTAATAATAACATTTCCTGAATTCTTCATTGTTCACCACTTTTCATTACTCTAAAAATTTCAATTGAGATTTTTTAATTTTGATGATGTTTGTTTGATGGTGCTATAGACTTAGCCGAATCAAGTATAATGTTGAAAATTCCTTCATTGTGTTTTGGTATATCTATATAATTCAGATGGTTAAGCTCAGAATAACTCTTATTTTCTAATAGTTTTTCAGTGTTTATTTTCATTTTCTTTGAGGTCTTTATCATTTTCACATTCTTGTCTTAAAAGTATTTTCACTTTAGATCTGATTATTCTATGGTCACTTCCAACAATGATGTAGTTGAGAACAGTTCAATCTTTTATTACTGCTTTATTGACACAATGTAATCAATTTCACTCAAGCAGCCAGCTGGGCTTTTCCATGTGCATTTTCAACTGCATTTTTCCAGTAAAATGTGTTTAGGTTATAGAGTTCTTGTCCTTATACAAAATCCATCAGCATGTCACCTCTGCCATCTCGTTCCCCAGTTCTATGTGGACCAATTACATTTTTACCAGTTCTTATTTTTCCTATTCTTGAATTAAAATTGCCATAAATATTCTGTAATGGCATTTTGCTTTGTCTTGCATATGTCATATCATCATAAAATTCTTCATATAAATAGAAAGCTTGTGCAATGGAATACCATATAGAAATTTTGTATTGTATGAGAATTGTTATTTTCAACCCAGAAACTTCCAAATGAAAAATGAAGACTTTACAATCATATAGGTTAGTATTTTAATACTTTTATTTAAAATAGCTGTAAAAATTGAGGTAAAAGTTGAGGATAAAAATTGAGTACTTACTTGGAATACTAGTTACAAGAGTTACAGTTTTGTTAACAACAAATTTAGTTTCTCTCCTAGCAATGAATCTATAATATTCAGTATTGCACTTTTCTGACTTAATTTTTAATTCAGCCAAGATAAAAATATCTTCAAGTAAATAAAAAAATTTTATCATCTTTATTGTTTTTATTTTGATAACATTTCCAATGTCAAATTTTCTTTTAGTTTTTCTTGTTCTGTAAAAAAATTAAAATAAATGAAAGCCTTAGCTTACTTGTTCATGAACTAAGATTTTGATTTATTTCAGTGATAGTAAAATAAAAATTTAAAATATTTTTAATGTTCTCAAAAACTATTTGACAACACAAGTATTTTATTATCAATAAAGAAAAAAAATCAATTTTACTATTGATAAGTAATGTGATAAATAAAAAAATATTTTTCAGTAAAAGGTATTATGTCAAGCAGATTGCTTTGCTCCAACTGTCCCAGTTTTCATGCTTGAGAATAATGTAAAAAGCATTTAAAGAATGAGTGAAACTAAACTGTGTTACTCTCTCTGAAAGGAATGATGATCATTTGTAATTAATGTAGTAGAATATCAGTTAAAATATGGAATTTCAACTACATTTTCATGAGTTGTAGAACTGATATGTTCAAATGAAAAAGCCATTTCAATTCTCATTAAGTATTGAATACAGACTCTTGCCTAATGTAAGATCACCAATATCCATTGCATTATGATAAAAAATGAGCAAATAGTTTAAATTGAAATGAAATATGATTACAATCTAAATTTTGTTTAAACTATTTTGAACTGCAATTGACTTTTTAAGTGTTTAAAATGAAAATTTCTGTCAAGGACTGAGTAATATACAATCCTTAACACTAAATCAAATTACTAAATTTCACTATATTTGAAAATGTAAATTAAGAATGACATTTCAGATCTGACCTGAATTGTTCAGAAGTAAAAATACCTCAATTGGCTGTTAAATCGTATTTTAAAATTTATTTAATGTTGTGTCAAGTAAACAAAAAATAATTGAACTAATTGGCTTCTATAATACTAAGACTACTAGTTCTACTAGAACTATTTCTTGATATTTTATTTTTGGAACTGTCAAAATATGTTTAATTTTAAATTTACTATGGACAAAAAAATTTTCTTTAGTGCTGTCGGGTACTATTACAATTTTTAACTAAAAATACACTTCAGTTTTATACTTATTTTTACTTCAGTACTGGAAATTTGTTTATACTTAAATTATATAAATAATTTTAGGCATTTTATCATTTCAATAACATTGAAAATTTTACTTATATCTTATTTTGAAACCAAAAAGTATGTAAACATTTTCATACCTCCCACATCCTTATTTAAACCTACATTATAATACCGAAGAATAAAATAATTAAAAATTAGTTTAAGAGTATTACTTAGCAAGTTTGTTTTCTTGAAATCAATTAGTGCTTTTAGTGATAAGTGCCATAAGATTTTTTTATGAAACTGTGATTTGAGCAGCTTTATCAGGCTTAAAAAAAATTATGTTTACTATGAACTTGTTTCTTTTTTGAAATTTGTTTTGCAGTTTATTTGTCAGTGACTGGCTCTATCCGTCTTCTTTGACTAAATACATGTTGAGTGTACTTCATAATGGCAGTCTATCATGAAAGTTAATTGTGAAAATGAATGATGATGGTTCAAAACTTTCAAATTTATTTTGTACTAGTCAATTAGAAGATTTGTTATTTAAATATATCATTTGTGGGTTTTCTAAATCATTGCGGTGTGAATTGGTATCTATTACATTTTAAATGATGATCAGTTTTTGTTAGTTATTAAATTAATGTACTTTTGAAATCGAATGTTCTTCACAAATTACTATAAATAACAAAATTTTGTTTTATATGTGATCCATATTTCATCATAATTTTCTTTTTTAACTGGGTGAATTTCCATTGTATAACACTATTTGATGTCATCTTTAAAAATAATAAAAAATACTGTTATTTTTAATTAACAATGAATAAATTTCACCTGTTAAATTTAATTTCATCAGTGTCTTGAAATCTTTTCCATTAAAACTGAATTTATTTTCAGAAAAGTAAAAAAAGGATGTGGGGTTTGATAATTAGATAGTTGATATAGCAAAGGAATGAGTCACTTAGCAAGAAATTGCATAGTCGCTACTTGTGCATTAGTGTGTTGTCATGACATTATTGCTGATGATTATTTTCTTGCAATGCCAATGGTTTTTGCCAATCTATGTTCTAAAACTGCTAATGCAAAACTTGAAACTAGTACTCCTGGTTGAGTATGGTTAATAGTGTAAAATTATAATAATTTTCTCATATTAAAATAGATTAGCATGATTCTGATTTGAGGGGCAATTCTGTTAAGCATTTTTCATCTTAGGGAACTTTTAATCTTCCATTGTAAAGATAGCTTTAATTTTGGAAACCCATATAAAACATGTGATTCACATTCAGCTACGATAATTTTAAAAAAATCTGTGGATTTTAATTAAATTTTTTTTTACTTTCATGCACTCAGTTTTTGTTCAGTTGAAGCTTGGTACATTTTTAGCTAAAACATAACAAATACAAAATTATCAGTTAGAATTAATTGACTGGAATAAGAACTATTATTCTGATATCAACTGAAGTAATAGATAAATATTATTTATTTGCAATTATTATTATATGCAAAATCTTGGTTCAACATTTTTTTTTACTAAGCTGGTAGTTATCTTCTAAGGAAATTCATCAATAATCTCACCAATCTTATTACAATATTGAAAAGATTTATGTCATTAACAAAGTTTTTCACAATCCAGACAGTAATCCTTATAAACTTTCTGTAATTTTAGCAATTTGTAAGCATTAAATCTTTGATAAAATGTATTGTAAAATTCTTGATTATTTTTTAAGCAAGATTAATGTAGTAAACAATTAAACATTTGGTAAAAAAACTGGAGAAGAGGAGCTGTTATAACTGAAACAATACAAAAAGTAGGTATTAAGATCAAACTGTGTCTGAATGCACTGTTTATTCACTAGTTATGAAACAAGTCTGAATACTCTGCAATAGAAACAAGAATACTTTTCAAGTAGTAAACTTTGTTTGCTGGCTTTGTCTATTTATTCTTCTAGAAGCTTTTGTGATGAGCAATAAATCAATATTATGAATAAAAATTAGTATTTTATTACATGAAATGATTCAATTCAAAAAAGCTTTCCCTGCTCTCAGCTCATAGAACCAAATATAGCAAAATATAACCACACATATATATAGGAGAAAATTAGCTCCAATCCATATTTTTTTCCAGATTTTTTTTTTTTTTTTGTCTTCAGTCACTTGACTGGTTTGATGCAGCTCTCCAAGATTCCCTATCCAGTGCCAGTCGTTTCATTTCGTTATACCTCCTACATCCT
>JAAAKQ030340371.1:0-26186 GCA_010016005.3 Zanna intricata
AGAGAAACTAGGCTACCACAAGTACTGAGCTTCAAAACGCTGTAACAGGTTGGCTTCGGTCGCAGGCGGCAGATTTTTATCAGAAGACATTTCAAAAACTGTTAAACGATATCACAAGTGCTTGAATTTGTTTGGAGATTATGTCGAAAAGTGATAGTTTTAAGATGTATATAATAAAATTTTTGTATCTCAGCTGGTTTAATTTTTATTTCAAAACTGAGGTTACTTTGTGAACGACCCTCGTAATTTTATTATTTTAATTGATATAAATAATGTGATATATCCTTCTGTTTTTGTTATTATTACAGACTTTTTCCTTTATAGATATATTTTTACATTACTGGATTTTAGTTTTTAATTAATTTTTAATCATAAATTTTTAACACTTATTAATTTACAACAAATATATCTGTATTAATGTAGTAGGTGATTTATCGCTGTAGCGTTTCAGTAGTGCCATCTAAGAACTAACTACAGCAGTAGATCGATCGCTACTACATGTGAATATCAATATATATGTGTGGGTGAAGATAATGCGAAAGCATTTTTCAGCCAGAAATAAAAAAATTAGTGACATCATGTAGAATATTGTGCTCATATCTAACGATCCTTCCAAATTCACACCCAATATGAAATAGAGTTTTCTACTAATAATAGAGAATGTACTAAAGTGCATGCCCTAAAAAAATAATAATTTTAATTTAATTACTATTCTGAGTAGATTTCTAAAGAATTTTAGAGAGAAATACTTTCCAAGACAGAAGTAGAAACTCCCCTCATCTTAATCTTATAAAAACAATTTCCTCAGAATTATCAATGATAAAGGTACTGAGAACTGCTTTGCTTCTGAATTCACCCCATAATGTGCCTAAAAAAGACATTTGAAAATTAACATTTTTTGGGTTCAATTAGACTTTTTCTTAGATAACAAACCTTATAAAACTTCTTTTTTTTTTTTTTTTTTTTTTTTCAACAAAAAATATCAAATCTGTAAATTATGTCTGCATTTTTTAGATTCAGGAGTTGAAATTTGGAAAGTTGTTTAAAATATATTTTTTAATATTTGCAGTGAGCATTAAAGAAATTTAAATATCCTTGTTTGGTGAAAAACAAGAGCATATATAAAACACTTTTTATAGTTATATATTAAAAAACAAAAAAATTTTTTATAATGCATGAGATCAACTTTTTTTTTCATTAAGTTTTTTTGATTTTGAACACAACTTTTTTAACACTAGATTTTAATCAAAGTCTTATTTTTTTATTTGTTTTTTTTTTTTATTGTTTAAAGTTTGCTATACAATACTGAAATTATCATTTTTTGATTGCTTTACAGATTTCTGTTGTAAATTGATTTATCATGTAATGGACATGAGCATGTTTCCTGTTGGTAAAGAAACTAAATAAATAGAAAAAGTTCAAAAACCAATATATAAATGTATATATTTTTTTTTTTTTGAAACTAGATGTGTATTTTTTCAAGGCAAAAAAAAAATATCTTAAAAATCATAACTTCACTGATGATACCGTATCTAATTGTTGGAAATTTGCCTCTGCCCTCAGCTATGTCATAAACCCAATCTAAATCATGGCGAGAGCTGACACATCTTTAAATTGATTCATTAGAACATTAATTCTAATTTTGGATTTTAGGATAAACTAAAAAAAAAAAGATTGAAATCTAAAGTAAAGAAAGTTTGGATCATTGTAATTACAAAAGACCAGAGAAATCATTGTAAGTACCACAGCCCAAAAGTGCTTGGAAACTGGTCATAGATTAAGTTTGTATTTATATGTTAATTGCCAAAACTGGTATGGTGACTGACTTTTAATTAAGAGTCTCAAAAAAAGAGCTGGTAGCCTTTCAAGCATATCAAGCATTTTACACCAGTTTTCTAATAAAAGTGAGGAGTAAAGTAGTTTTCCATTGTCAAGGCTCACTTAGCTAAATATACTGTTGCGTACAGTTATGTCAGAGTCCACTGAAATTCAGGTGATACTTACTTCATTCAGGTGACATCTTCACTCTTTCAACAGAAAGAGGCTCTGTAGAGAACATCATTAATTTCAGAGAATGCAGTACTGACTGGTACCGCTTTACCTCAGCATCTTTACATGTAACTATCAGAAAGAATTTAACAGACATTACAAAGATCATGTTAGAAACTTTTTTACTGTTTTGAAACTATGCATTATATGTGTTGCTTCAACTGAGCAAGGGAAAATAAGTGTATAGAATTTATAGGGAATAAGTTTATAGTTTTTAGAATTAAAAAAAAAATAAAACCTATGTTACTATAATCATACCAGCTTATTATTGTTCATTACAAGCTCTTGTCCTTAATAAACAAGAATTAGACAATAGTTAAATTTACTTTATTAACAATGATAGAGGAAATTTATTATTTAGTAATGTTAGGAAACCATTATTTGATAATATTATTTTTAATTAATTTTAAATGCATTAATTCTTTTTGTATACTTCTTTTATCATAAAAATAATAACCATTTGCCTTGCCAAATTTTTTTTTAATGTAGAAAATATTTCTACGAACATTGTTTCTCCCTTTCATGAGAAAGGAATTTTTTATTTTATTCTATCACTTATGTAAGGGAATTTTTCTGAATCCAAATTAAAATTTAGTTTTTTTAGACAGTATTCAAACTAACTTAACACTAATGACTTGGACTATACAAAGTTAAATTATATTAATATTTTAGTTAACAGTAGTTTTTAATTGCTTCTTTTTTTTTTGCAGTAGAATTATTTTTCTTGTGTGTTATATAGATAGTAATATTTTTTTATTTTATGTTCAAAATCTGTATTAAATGTTGTTATTTAATGTAAATGTATATTTAATACAAGGGTTATTTTTTTTTTAGGTATATTTATTTTGCGCATATGTGTTGTGCAGCATCTCTAGTATGGCCTCTAGTATTTGCATTTCATGTTTATAGTATTTCTTAATTGTTGATAGTTCCTTTTACTTTCCCATCATTAGCATTCTTATAGTTTCACGTTCATCCATCACTTGCAATATATCCTTTGATATTCAAGGTTTTCTACAGTTCTCTTTGTTCTGCCCAAATTCACTTCTGCCGATTTAAGAATTTATTTTTCTAACATTCTCCCATTCTTCTTCTATATTTTCTACTTCATCTTTTTTTACCCAGACCTCTTGCAATGTCCTGCTCAACAATCTTCTTTACCTCTTCTTCCTCAAGCTTCTCTAAATTCCACCAATTCATCCGATACCTTTTCTTCAGGTTTTTAAACCCTAATCTACAATTCATTATCACTACATTATAGTTGCAATCAATGTCTGCTCCAGGATAAGCTTTGGAGTCGACTGGTTGATTTCTAAATTTTTGTTTAACCATGATGTAATGTATCTGATACCTTACAATATCTTTGTAGGCTTTTCCATGTGTATCTTCTTTTGTTATGATTTTTAAACTAGGTGTTGGCAATTACTGAATTATACTTCATGCAAAATTCAATATGTCGGTTCCCTCTTTCATTCCTTTTGCCCAGCTCGTATTCACCCACAATATTTCCTTCCTTGCCTTTTCCAATGCTTGCATTCCAATCCCCAACTATTATTAAATTTTTATCCCCTTTTATGTGTTTACTTGCTTTGTCAATTTCTTCATAATCACACACTACCTCATCATCATCATAGACAGTTATAGGCATATAGACATTAACAATCATCTTCTGAAATAATACTGGTTATCTTATCTTTTATGTTATTTTATAGCCAGCCATGTACATTCATATTCGTACACACCGTCCTCTGAAGTAATATCTTACAGTAGTTCCAGAAAACAGAAAAAAAGAGAAAGACATTAACAATCATTGTCGCTTAGGTTTTTATTTTATCCTTATTATAATGATTCACTATGCATTTTGAAATACTCTACTCTCTTTCCTGTCTTCTTGTTCATTACAAAACCTACTCCTGACTGGCTTTTATTTGAAGCCGAATTAATTATTCTAAAATCACCTGACCAAAAGTTGTTTTCCTCTTCTCACCGAACTTCACTAAAGTACTACATCTAAATTTGTCCTATCCATTCCCCTCTTTAAATTTTCTAACTTATCAACCTCTTTTTTAGTCTTCTAACATTCAACACCCCAACTTGTAGAATGTTATTTTTTAATTTTCTGGTGACCCCTTCCTTAGTAGTCCCCACCTATTCGGAAATCTGAACGAGGGACTTGTTTACCTCCGGAATATTTTACCAAGGAAACCGCCTCTATCTTTGTTATATAAAAATGCAGAGAGCTACATTTTCTTGGAAAAAAAAACAGGTTTAGTTTTCCATTGCTTTCAGCTTCTCAGACTCAAAAGATTGAATGATGTTGATATATGGCCTTTTAAGTCTTCTTGACCCTTAACTACTGAAAGAGCTGCTGCCCTCTTTCAGAAATCATTCTTAACATTGCTCTCAAAGATACCTCCAATATGTTGCACCTTTGGTCCAGCTACTCTGTATCACTGAGCACTCAAGAGCCCGCTGACCATCAGCAAGGTCTCATGATTCACAGAGGGAGCAATATCTTGAGAATGTAATTTTCGGATTTCATCATTGACAATATGTTCTAGCAACAAATAGTAATTAATGTTAATCTCATTGTCAAAATTTCACTGATTTGATCCCTCCTACCAAAATCATTGTTAAGTTCTTGCACAAATTGAACATTGTATGTATGGTATTTATGACCATACAGTGTATGGTTTTTTACACTGACCACCTACGTAAATTATTTCGTGTAATCACTTGTGATTTTTTATTATTAACAAACATTTTTATTATCATTTCTTTTAATATTCCTTCTTCAATAACTTCATCTGTACTGGGTCAGCCATATCATCTGAAGTGCTGCCAGTGTGTTGAAATTTTTTTTATTGAGATTGTGACTGTGGTCCTGGAAATTTTACGATTAGGATGCTGTAAATGATTAGCTGTTCCTTTTTCATTGTATGTTTTTATTTTACTAAATAAGAATATTATTTCTATTCTTTCTTGAACTGAAAAAAAAAAAATGTTTTTTACCCAACAATATCCAACTCCTCACATTTTTTAAGCAGGGAAGTTTTTAAATTTTTCTGTTGATTTGTATTGAGAGTACAAGCAGTACTTATAGTAAGTAAATGTAGAATAAGTTTTCTCTTCAAGGAACATTTGTCTCTTCTGTTTGACAAGATTGATAAGTAAAATTTCTATATCTGAACAGATCTGTGCTTATTGAGAGATTTTTTTTCTGTGATTTTTGTATTGCTAGTGTTCACTTTTCATTTATAAATTCCAGCAACTGTTAAATTTTTGCAAATATCAAATATTCTCTTCTACAACTATTTAATTTTTATCTTTTTATAACCCGTGAATGGATTAAGACATTTTATTCTGATAAATCTTCTTGTTTTTTTTTTTTTTTAATGATAATGTACCTAATTCATCCCAAAAACACGAAATAATGGTTCAGAATTTATCTCCTTCTTAGGCACGATAGCCCTTGTATTTTATTTCAAATTTTGATTGTGTTAGTTTTCACACTTATGCATAACTAAGTTTTTGTGGGATTATGTTTAAATTTCTTTAAAACTTAAAATCTTCTAGGCTTTTGATAACAATTCAGCTAGATTAACAGGTGATCACCACAGCATTTTTTCTTGTCAGTTATTTGATTTGAAAAATTCCTTTAGGTCCTGTTAAGCTGTTAAATTTGAATAGGTAAAATTAAGAGTTTATTGACTGATTTATTGTTGAAAATGATTGTTATACTCTTAAGAGATTTTAATCAATAGGAGTTTATTATATTTTTTTTATGGTGTATTCTGTTGTTTTTTCAAAACTATTTTTTTTTTTTTTTTTAGTAGCAAATAAACATATCAGTTAGGATCGGTGTTATAGATTTTTGTAATATGTTTTATGGTATTATTTTAAAATCATTATTGGGTATCATAAATTTGAATTCTTTTTATAAGAGAATTTAAAAAAAATATTTGTACTGTTTTTTTTAAACTTACATGAACAGAGTCTTCAGTTAATAGCAGATGCATTTCTTCATAATTTTCTGATGATCATTATTTAGCTTCATGATTAATATGATAAGTATGGCATTGTGGATCAACTAACTGAAGCTTACATAATAAATTTATATTCATAATTTAGATAATTTTGTGATCCTTAGGAATTAAAATAAGATGTTAATTTGTGATTAGCTTTTATCTTTAAATTAATACTATTAATGAGCACTCACGTTTTGTTGTTTCTTCCAGGTAATATACAGAATCATAAGCCTGCTGTAGATGACAGTACCAAAAATTCAGATACGTCTGATAATTTTTTTGAAAAAACATTAATTACGCCTGACTTGAAACAGCCTGTAGTAATTAGTGGCAGAACCGAAGACTGTTCATCAGACACAAACTTGGATAATGTTGATAAGGAGATTCAATATGGTTACAAGAAAGTCTGTAATGAAAAACTGGATAATAATAACAGTGAAAAGTTAGATGAGCTTTTTGATATAAATAAAAACGATTCAAATTTTACTTGTAATTCATTACCTGTTGCAACAAATTACAATTTGAATAATGAGATACATAACAATTCTGATGACTGTAATAGTAATAATAGTAAGATGATTTGTGAAAGTGTTAATTCTAATAATGGAATAATCAAATCTGCCTTGACGAATAGTGCTTTGAGTTCGATAACAACATATGGTGATACCTCTTCAGACGATGATTGTGATGATGATGCTGAATGCAGTGCTATATCTCAGAGCCAAGAACCTTGCAATGAAGATGTCAGCAGAAGTGATAATCTTATAATAGTTGAACAGCTTCATGATGCCTGTCTTAACAGTATCAATACTAATGACAGCCAGGTGGATGAATCTATTGATTTTAGTAGAACTGAAACAAATCATGTAGTTAGTTCAAGCAGTAATAATGAATCTACTGCTTTTACAGTAAGTCAGACGGTTTGCTCTGTAGAAGATGATGATGATAGTTCATCATCATCATCAGTATTATCTAACAGCTCATCTTCCCTTGTCTTTTTTGAGAATAGTGATTTTAGGTAAGTAAAGACATAACCAACACTAAACAAATTTTTTTCTGTGTGAAAGTAGAAACCATTTTCATGTGTTAGTTGGATTTTGATACCTTCCTTTGTTTATTCATACTTTGAATTCTAAATATATAATACAGGGGTTATTTTTGTTTCAAGGTCTGATCGGTAGTGAAATAAAAACCTGTGCAAAAATTGGTTGAACCTTTGCACATATGTGTTGCGCAGCATCTCTAGTATGACCTTCAATCACGCCGCGTCACTTCATTTAGTTCTGAACACGCAGCTAGCACATAAACATGTCTACAAGAGTAACATCTCCCACCAGCTGTGAAGTGCGTGGGGTAATTCAATTTCTTCAGGCTGAGGGGTGTAATGCAGCCGAAATTCATCGACAAATAAGTAATGTGTACGGTGAAACTTCAATGAGTGACAGCAAAGTGCGACAATGGTGCAGGAACTTTAAAGCAGGACGTACAGATGTTCATGATGCATGCGGTCAGGGAAGGAAGCGAGTGTCAACCAATGATTTCATTGAGTGAGTGGATGAGGCAATTCAAGAAAATCGTCAGTTCACAATTTCTGTATTGGGTGATTCGTTTCCTGAAATTTCAAGGTCAGCTCTCTACACCATTGTGAGTGAGAGACTTCAGTACCGCAAACTGTGTGCGAGATGGGTTCCCAAGATGCTGTCCAACCATCACAAAACAATGAGAATGGACGCCTCCCTAACATTTCTCCAGCGCTACCACAATGAAGGAGAACATATTTTTAACAAAATTATCACAGGGGACGAGACAAGAAGCCATTTCAAAATTGAAGAAACAAAAGAACAATCCAAACAGTGTATGCATTCTCATTTTCCCAGTAAACCAAAGAAGTTCAAGTGGACCTTCTCCAACAGAAAGTGTATGGCTACACTGAGACCGGAATGGAGTTCTCTTGGTGAAATTCATGGAACGTGACACGGCCATCACTGCAGCCTCATACTGTGTGACTCTTCAACGTCTACAAAGGGCAATTCAGAATAAGCGGAGAGGAAGTCATCAGGCATTTGTCTTTCTCCATGACAATGCTCAGCTGCACACTGCAGCTGTAACAAAGAAGCTCCTGCAGCGTTTTCGTTGGGAAGTGTTTGATCATCCACCTTACAGTCATGGACTTGGCTTCATCTGATTATCACCTCTTTGCTCGCATGAAACGCTGGCTAGGAGGACAACGTTTTGGCACAGACATTGAGCTGCAGCGTAGAAACATGACTGAAAACACAGGTGGCTCCGTTCTATGACAAGGGTATTGGAAAGTTGGTACCACACTACAACAAATGTCTAAATTGGAGTGGCAACTATGTAGAGAAATAGCGTAATTATTTAAGTACTTGTTAAAAATAAAAAATTTTTTATTTTCACTGTGGTTTTAATTTTGTGACCGATTGGACCTTAAAAAAAATAATAACCCTCGTAGTATATAATAAATATTTTAATATCTTATTTATTACCTTTTCTCTCTTACTTCCATTATTTCTATTTTATCATTATTTACTAGTAGTTGTACCCAGGTTTGCATAGGTATTGCTCACTGTTCTATTAGCATTTCATAATAAGTTCACTAAGTTCTTCTCGCAAAAATTAAACCAAATTTGTTACAGAATAAAAATTTTTTTTTTTAAGTACAAAAGTGAAATGCTCTCAGATACATTATTCAATTATGTAGTTTCTGCAAAAGTTGTTGAAACTTGTTTTTGAATCTTTTTGTTATGGAACAGGAAATAGAAATTTTTATAGCATCTTTTTTTTTTTACAAAGGCTGCTGATTTTATTGGCTTGAGATTTTTTTTTTTTTTTTTTTATTTAATGCATCTTCATGAAAAAGTTGAAAAAAACCATTGTGTTAAAGTAAATATGAGAAACCTTATAAAATGCAGTGAAATATAAATTCATCTTGCTAATTTTCTTAATATCAATTTGTTTGTATGTGTAATAAAATGTAAAAATATTGTTAGGTAGTAGAAGATTTTATTGAGCTACCTCAAATGAAGTGAGTATGGTCACAGATGAACTGTGTTATCTGCTTAGGAAAAAAAGAAAAGAATATGATAAAAGAGGCAGGAACTAATAACATAAAAAGAAATTGAGCATTTTGTGTTTTAATCTTAGTCATGCTTGATGTAAATTAATAATCGCAATAAAAAATAATTAAATACAGTCTCTTGGGAAATGTATAAGGTGTGCAAAAATGCTATAAAAACCAATTTATGCTTTTCTCTACGTAACTTTAATATAAACATTGAACGTGTGCTGTGCCCTTTATATATAAATTATTTCAAATAAATAATAATTATAGGATATCAATAAGAAATAAATATTAAAATTTATTGAAAATAAGTTGTAGATAAAAATTTCAGCTAATTACCCTCTGCAATAACTGTAAGACATAGCAGCACTTCCATATATATATTAACTTCTATATAACTTCTATATATTTGAAAACTTTTTTTGTATAATATGATTTATCATTTATATGAAAAGTTTCTTATGTATTATTTGGGCATATATTAACATCTGTCACAGTGGTAAAAAAATTCCTCATCACTGATCTCTATAATCAAATATAGCTTCATATCTGTCTAATCCATAATTGGTTCTGGGTTCAAATCTGGTTAGACTGTTAATTTTTACTCATTATGAAACTTAGGCATTAAAATATTAGGCTTTGCACATTTTTAATTGCAAATGTAAAAAAAAGAAGTTTTGAGATTTAAGATCCTAAATCTATTCATAATTTAGATTATGTGTAGTAAATGTTTTATTGGATATGTATGACGTATGCAGATGGCTTTCCCATTATTGTTTTGTTATTTTAGTTAAACTTTGTGGCATCTATGAGTATATGTTGCAGATTATTTAAATATTTCTGTTCTATCAATAATATCTATTTTTATTACAGTGATGACAATGATGCGAATGCTTATGATGATGATGATGATCAAAATGGTGTAAATGAATCGGCAATAGCTAAAAAAAATAAAAAGAAACCAAAAACAAAATCTTTAATGACTAAAGGAGAACTGGCATTGGAAGATCTGCCACCTATTGAAGATTTAAGCATCTCTGTACCACAGGATCAGTGTGTTTTGCTGGGTAATATTCTAAACATTGTTGATACATTGGGTGAGTAACATCTATAGCATACGTCAGTGTAATAATTTTTAACTAAACATTCTGAAAATTATTTTTTTTTAAATCTGCTTATATCTTACAAGATATATGTAATTAAAAAGATATTCATGTAAGATTTATAAAATGGAAAATGGACCAATATAAATTCCAATATTAGCATTTAATACAGTTATTCATTTAGTATTAACTTTAAAATGAAATTATGTATTCTATAGTACAATATGGTTACTTTTCATTTGAACTGGTAGTGCCTTGATCTTTTTGAAGTATTAGGAAAGAGTATTTTATATAAATATTATTGACCATATGTGTAATTATCAGTAGTTTGATAATATTACATTTTTAAGTATTCAGTTACAACATAACCTTGAAATCAAAACAAACATTGCACACCAATATTATGCTTTATCTGTACTTTGGTTCATTCACATGTATAATATCTGCTCTATAATTTCATAAAAAGAATTAACTGTTTATTATTATGTTTGAAAGAGGAATCTAATATAAAATTTTGTGTGTCAACAAGGTCTGTATGATTTAGTTCATGAAATTAAGGATATTGATGATTTATAAAGTATATTATTATGTTAAGTTAATTTCCACGTCTTTTTGTATTTACAAATGTTGAAATTTGGAATTGATTTTATCAGGTTTGGTTAACTCGCTACACAGCCAGTTAGATCCTGGACACTAGTAATGGTTTCTTTTATGGGGTCATATATTATATTCTTGGTATTCAAGAGGGTGGCTTGGGGTATGTTGGCTACTGCTTCCTGGTCCAGTAGCTGTTTGCAACTGAAACTATAAAAAAAAAAGGATAGAAATGTTCTTGCAAAGAACATTTCTATCTTTTTCACAAATCTAACTTTAAAAACAATAAACTGTCAGCGCAAGCCAGAGGATTTTCATTCCTTTTATGTAACAGATAAACATTTAAGTAAGAATAAAAAATAAAAACTGGTAAAATCTTTTTCCAATGATTTTTAATTGGTCTACCTTATTTATTATTCATTTCTTTTATTAATTTATAACTGATTTTGAAAAATTTTGCGTATTTTTATTTTCAGTTTCAATGTGAATAATTTTACTGTCAATCAAGATTTGAGCAAGAAATAAAGTAGCATAAAAAATACCCATAAATAAATAACTTTTATCAGAATCTATTTTTGACATCAATCTAGTCACTACATTTTGTCTCGGGTAGGTCACATCTTGTAAAAGTCTATACCACTCTACAGTGATACATGAAATACATATCTACTTTGACTGCCACACTTTTCAATTTTTTTCTTCAAAATCTCATTTGTTATTTTTGTGCATGTACTGATTGAAGGTACATTGATTCTTTATTCTCATCATACTTTAATTCAGTGATAAATGTTTGAATAATACAAAATGGATCGACATCATTTAGGGCATTGAAGAAAACTGATTTTTGCAACCCAGCTGGCTTCTTCTTTTTTTTTTATTGAAGCAATGGAATTTAAGTCTGCAGTCATAGCAGAAAAGAGTTGTAAAAAAGTGAAAAATCAGTTACTTGTTTCATGTTAGTTCTGTATTGATTTCAAATGAACTAATATTTTAATTTAAATCTACTTGTTCAAACATTTTTAATTTTAAATTCCCTGAACATTTTATTCAGTTTACTGACAAGCATATTTATTAGTTTTAATAATCAGTAGTTTCCAAATAGTATTTGTAAACAACAAAAATAAATTCAATAGAACTACTGTTTCTAGGAGGTGGCGGTTAGTTTCAGATGCCTTTGTTCTTAACCTGAAGTTCCTCTGGCATGGCAGTTTCTCTGGAGAATCGAACCACACTCAGATCTCTTGAATTACCCAGTAATGTAAAAATTCTCATAATTTTCCCCTATTAGTCCTGTCATTAGAATCAGGAATGTATGTATAACAAGTCAAAATTAACCACTTCAGCAGAATTACACAGTGCTAAATTTGATAACTTTTCAGCTTTTTAAATTTTACTGGACGTGGATCATTATTAAGTTTGAATTTTAAAAGTAAATGCGTTAACAACAGAGATAAAAGTAGACTGATTACCAGAAAATAGAAAAATATAATAGTGCAAATTATATAAACTACATTGGTGCAAACTGAACTGATTATCAACAAATGCTACCTGATATTATAATCGTAAGTTGGTGGCCGGCCAATCTGATCAATTGAACAAAGAAATACGTACATAGAAATAAAGTTTGATACTCTATTTTATCAGTTTTGATAAAACAACTGTTAGTGCTACTTTTTATCTATTTCTGTTAATGACGAATAGCAAGTAACACACTTTTTGAAAAAAGGATGAATAGTTTTCCAAATTCATACTGCATTTATTATTTGTGGGGTTTAATCCATGCAATAAACAAATAGTAAGCAAGATATTTTGTTGTAGAAAACTTTAATTTTGGAAAATTGCTTCCCTTTGAAAAACAAATATAGCTGCTATACAAAAACCAAAAATAATAAAGTGGAATGTGTATGAAATGAATAACAAATCAGTTTAACATGTAAGGATGATTATATTTTTTTTTTTAAATCAAATTGTAATAAAGGACTTCAATCTTTTAACTTACTGAATTACTAGCAGGGAACATAACTTATCATTACTGCAAATAGCAGTAGTTCTATAATTTTCTAAGGGTCGATTTTGGTATTTTTTTAAATTTTATATTTTCCTGTTTCCAATGAGATAATGTTAAAATATCAAAAGACTTACTGATTTAAAACAAAATCTAAACATTTTTTCTCAGTGTTACTAGCCGTTGAATTGACAGCAACCAAAGTGTGGAGTAAATCCTAGTAAAAAAATTGGATCCTATATGGAACCAACTACATAAGTTGAATTATTTTTGAATTATTTATTATTTTTGAAAAAACGTTTTTTGGCGCGTTGTGCCAGACACTTTCGTGATAGATTTTTAGAAAAAAATAGCTTACTGGTAATCAAAGATCGTCATGAGACATTAAACATATATGTAGAAGAGAAAGATATGAAGAATTTATATATATATGAAGAATTTGTACATATAATTTATATAGAATGATAAGTGTGAGAAAAAACATCTATGATCTGTCTGTGATTCCCAATACACCTCCCTCCCCCCCTCCCCCTCCCCCTCTCTCTCTCTCCCTCTCTCGCTCACTCCCTCACTCACTCACTCACTCCCTCCCTCCCTCCCTCCCTCCCTCCCTCCCTCCCTCTCTTTTTTTCTTTTTTTTTTGTGTACTTATGCATATGTGCATGTATGTTTATGGAAGCAAGGGTGGCGGGAGTTTGCATTTTCTCTCTACAATTTGCATAACCTGGACTGATGTCCCTTGCTCCTGTGTCTTGTATCAGGCGGGTCATTGTTTTTAACTGGCAGTTTTAGTTTATGGAAGGATTTGGTATTTGCATTTTGTTCCTTTGAGCATTTGGAGAAATACTGGCACTGGATTCGGGAGACTGGACACGCAACAGCCCGATGCTTCCAGCTGATTCCTTTTCAGTCCATCCACTGAAGTCCTTTCGGTGCTAGTGTCTTTTGGGCTGGCAGGAATATGCCTTTTGGAGCCTTAGTTATTTAGCAGAAGCAGTGCTTTTCCCCTTTCCGGAGGGAGTCGCATATGGTGGCCGACATAAATTGTGTGTGTAGGAAAATGGGTAGGAGGTAGGAGAAGGTTGGCATCTTCTTCCGTTTGGCTGCCCTTCCTGCAAGTTCTCTGCTGGGCTCTGTCTGCTGGAACCTCATTGTGACATTGTTCTTCTTTTTTTCTTCATTTGCCTGCCTTTCCATAAAACCAGCATATACGTTTACATCAGTATACAATAAAGAAAGATGTTGATTCCACTTCTCTTTCTTTCTCCTGCTCTTTTTTCTTTCTGTATTACAATGCACATATAAATTAATACTGTATAGAAATACCGTTCCGTTTCACTATATTATAAATATATTTCTTAAGTAGTCTATTAAGTAAAGCGCCTAAGTCAAGTCTATTAAGTTAGGTGTCGTAACTGGAAATTCCATATTTTAAACTACATATCTATTTTCATACTGTAGGCATAAAGCTTAATTTATGTGAATAAAGCCTTAAATCTTAGATATATTGTTGGTAAAGCTATATCAATCACAGCTTAATATGTGATTATTTTTTTACGATTCTACTTCAGATCATCATCTGAAGTAATACCTTTTGGTGGTTCCAGAGCCTAAAAAAAAAAAAAAAGGAGAAATGTACTAATTGGACCCTAAAACGTAAAAATTTGCAAAATAAATCCCGATACCCCATCTTTGACAGGATCATCATATTTTCCACTTTATATTACCAGGCAAATAAAATTCATAACTACACTTTGTTTTAATTCATATATACTGTATGTAATTGTTATCTAATCTGTATAATGTGGTGATTGTACAGCTACGAAGTATTAAATAAATAATGTTTAAATGAATAATCACATACATTAGAATCGGTAATAGAATCAAATATAATTATTAACTAAGATCAGTACTCATTGTTTTAAGTTTTCACTTCTGTTGGCTAGTCCTGCGACTGGCTACTTCTTTATTTTCTTATCAAGAGATTATAAGATTATTAAGATAAAAATAATGAAAGTGTAGAATGGGGATAATTGGCAAGATTGTAGGGGGGAGTATATATTCCATCATAAATTAGAAAGAGAAAATTAAAAGCAGAATAGAATCAAAATCCTAGCAAACTGCTGTTCTTATAGATTCATATGTCTGTCTCTTCAGCAGCTGATTCAATAGAAAAGATAATCAAAGAAATCTATAACTTGATCAAATATGTAAAAGCGATTACAACAAGATAATTATTGGAACTTTGGTGAAGTTTCTGATACCATTGTTGTTAGTGAATCCCATCTTAAAAAGTTTACAAAGCCTCTTTAGTATATGGTTGAATAGTATATTTATATGGTGTTAGCTCATTTAGTCTGTTGTTTTAGTTAAAATTAGTGTATTGTGAGTTTGATCTCTTTTTGCTAAGTATAAAATTTATTTGTAATGTTTAACGTTTGTTTATTCATACTGTTTCATTGAGATAATATGCAAAAGTTGATTCTACTGTGTGCTGTATTTATATGTTACTTTTATCTGTGATTCAATATGCAGCATCTTGATTCTTACATTGTTTAATGTGATACTACAGTTTAATTTGTATATATTTCTCAGTGCATTTTATTAGTTTATTACATAAATTTTTTTTTGTATTATTTAAAAAAAAAAAAAAATAACATTGTAACCTTTCCTAAAAATATTGGTAATCTTTTATCGCTACTTGGTTGATATATATTAATGTTTACGTATTTTTTGTTCTAGGTAATTTTATTTTTGTATTTTCAAAAGCACATGTATACAAGTATGGGTGGCGAATGTTACATGGATAAAAAAATTTTAAATTTTTGCTGTCTAGATCAGCTATTTGTGTTGTAAATAAATGTGAAGTTGTAGTGAGTTTTCACATTTTTAAAATGCATCTTCTAATTTGGATTTCATTAGGTCACGGAGATTATTTGTTTTGTTTTGTATTCTATGAAAAAAATGTGAGTTGTGGTTAATTTGGTTATGCACAAGAGATATATTTTATGTATTTTGTATATTCCCTTAGTACAAAATATGATTACATCATATAAAATACTATGTCATAGCAATGACAATATATTTGTTCTGTATGTAATAAGGAAGTGTTTTCAAATTGTAAAACTATTTCGGCTTGGCAAATAGAAATGAATAAACTCATTTATAGGTCAGCTGAGTATATTATTTATTGTTACATGTGAAGTAATCTTGTTCTTTTATGGCTTGTGTTGAATTATGATTTCAGCTGTCTTCTGAAGCCAGATTTTGATTTTTAGTGAGGTAGCTGATGATGCATTGATAGTTTCTTATATGGCTATGTTGGCATAGAGATTGGTAACATCAAAAGATGCAAGTATGAAGTCGACTGAATTGTATGCATCCTTAATTTTGTTGATTCTTGTCAAAGTTACTTGTATTTGTATGTATGTATGTGTGTGTGTGTGTGTGTGTTATTTTTTATTGTTAAATGTGGTGTAATAGTTCTGTCTATTTATCTAGCTAGTTCATGTATAGAAGTTGTATTGTAGTTAATGATTCTAATTAATGTGTGTTTGGGTACTGTAAATCATACGTTTAGTATAGTTTTAGGCAGTGCAATTGTTAGATGAAATATTTGTTTGTGGTGTTAATTATTTATTTTACACCTTGTTCCATTAATTTGAATGCAGGGTTATTATAATTTCCAATATTTTTTTAATGTTTACATGCCTCATCGTACTGTTCTACAAATAGAACCCTGTAATAGAATATTGTAACTGTCAACATGTCTTGACATATTTCTGTTGTTTTAAGGTGACACATAATTAATAAACTGAGATGAAAAAAAGGTGTGGTAATGTTTTCATTTGGTTGTCCTTTAAAATTTTTAATCTTATTTGTGCTGGAACTGCTCTTCCTTATTTAAGAATTTCAGGGATTTTCAGTTTTTATATTTGATGCATACCAAAGTAATGTGTTAGATCTACATTTGCTTTCTTTATTCAGATGAAATTCAATTTATTATTATGAGATTTATAAAAGTGCATATTACAGGAATTTGTAAATATCAGTAGGTATTTTTAATACTGTGTAATATTTATAACATTGATGACAATATTATTATTTTTTTAATTTAATGATTTAATTTACAGTTGTTGTTCAGGGCTTGAAAGACTTACCTGCATTAGACTTGGACACTGTATTATTTTTGGAATGTAACAAACCATTAGGACAGGTCTTTGATGTATTTGGCCCAGTTATTGAACCTCTATATTGTGTACGGTTTAATTCCAATGACCATATCAGAGAGAAAGAAGTCGCAGTTGGAATGCCAGTATACTTTGTTCCAAAATCAAACTACACAAATTATGTTTTTGTGGCACAGTTGATGAAGTAAGTCTTTTGTATTATTTCTACTGTTATTCAATAGATAATAAGAATAACTATAGTGTACCCGAGTTTTTCCATTCATCAACTACTATGATGTTTACAAAAGTTAATAATTACCTTATATCATTCCATTTTGTTTGATTACGCTTTACTAATTCTTTCACATGTCACATTTATACTTAACTTGTCTTGTCTGAAAGTATATTGCTCTTTGATATGCTTTGTTAAAAATAAAATATAATGAGATGGATTAAATAATGATGTGTTATGAAGAATAAAATAAAAAATAAAAATTAAATTAAAAAAATGTGTAAAAATGTATATGTAAAATTATCATGCAATTCATTTATGTACAAACTATTTTTGTATGTTTACAAATATACAGAGTGTCTGAGGCTCTGTATGTATTAAAAATGAAATAGTTTCAGAGTATTCTTGATGGTAAAAACAAAAAGCAAAATATTTTTATAAGGTCCTGAAGTTCTTTGTTTTTGAGTCACTGATAAAGTAAAAAAATTTTATCTGATTCATGCTGCCAATGTTAAAATAACACTTTACTAAAATTCTTGAGACAAATAATAAGGCAGTATTGATGATGGTTTTGTATGATTTTAGCCTAGAATTAAAAAAAAAAATTATATATATATATATATATGTATTATTAAAATTGTTTTCAAAGTAGTTTCTGAGAAAATCGTTAAACCAAAGAAATTTGATGAAAAACTATACATTTATGTCCGATGAAAATTTACTTTGTTAAAAGGTTATAAATAATTAAAATAAAATTATAAAATCTGTTTAGAATTTAATTATGAGAAAATAAAAATACCAGATGTATGCTAAGTTTTATCAGAATTATTCAGAAAATATTTATTGAGTAGGAAAAAAGACTTAGAAAAAGCATTTAATAAGTTTAAACAACAAAAAGCTTTTCATATTTTAATAGACAATAAATGGGATTCAAAAGACTGAAGACTACTTGAAGTAAAATAACCTTACATGAATGAAAGCCAGCTGTGAAATTAGAAAATACTACAACAGAAAGAATTGTAAGACAGGAATAATGTTTATCAAAACCATGTTTAAATAAATTTAGCTGGTAGAAAATATTCTGTGTAAGATTGGCAGACGATATGACTGTATTAGCTGACAAAGCTGTAAAACTTTAGTTTATGCTTAATAAAATGCAATTAACAGTTAAGGATTATGTTATGGTAATGTATAATATCAAAATTAATATGGTAAAAATATTTTATAATAAAGAAATAATGTTAATAGATGAAGAGAGATTAAAACAAGTAAACTCATTTTTGTGTCTTGAAAGAAAATTATATTGATTGAATGTTCAAAAGACCAGAATTGCTTTTATAACTTAAGGTGGATATAAAGTTTAAGTAAAGCGTTTTACCTGCTTGGGAAATAGTTTAATATTTGGTGCATCACTCTGAGAGCATGATAAGAAGCTTTTGTAATGCAGATATAGATAAAAAGTAAAGGTTAAGAGAATATTAAAAATAAATTTAAGAGGAATATGAAAAATAAAATGTATTGGATTCTAATAATAAACATATACATTGGCAAACAAATTGAACTGATGGTTCAAATAATGTTTCTCATAAAATATTAGATGCTAAAAAAAAATGGAGATTCAAAATTATTTAATTTGGAAGAATATCAGATTTCTAATAGTAAAAATTATAAATATTGAAAATAATTTAGAAATAGTTGTGGTTAGTAGGAATCATATACAGAGCAGTCACAAAAATAATTTTTTTATATACAGAGGTATCACTAAGGTTTTCCAAAAATTTCATAACCTATTGGTTATGTAAGCATTTTCTAAAATGCCTCATTTGCGAGTTATGGGTAGTAATGATTTAGCTCAGATTTCTGCTACCCTAGTGAAATGAGGTCATACTGAAATTTTTAGAATATTAATTAAGGGCAGAATTAGTGACTTCTTGCAGCTTTTGACATGAAAATATATAATAGGTTTCACAACCGTATGTGCAGTAGTTTTTTTTTTAGAAATCTGGAGTGAAAACCAATAAATTGAGATAAAAGATCCTGTGTTTTTTTTTATATTTGACATACAATAACTTTGTTAAAACACATAACCACATGAAACTTTTAAATGAAACTGTAGAGCATTTAATTCTGAACAAAATGGTGTAAGATAAGTTGGCTAAAACAAAGAAAAGTAAGAAAAATTTTAACTTCATTTAATTCATTATTAGACAATTGTAAAATAAATAAATGAAAATTACTTAGATAATAATTATTTGTTTTAAATTCAGTAAATTATTTGGAAAATTATTTTCAAGTTGGCAATTAATTATTAACAATTGGTCAGTAATGCGCAGTACTGTATTAGTCTTAAAGTCATTCTTTAAGGTTCATTAATTGGTCATTTTTTAAGGTACATTATTGGATACTGAAAACTATGCTGTCGTTAGCGAAGGTTTTTTGTGAATCGAGTTTGAACATGATCGATTTGCCACTTAAGTATTTCTATACATATTTACAGCAGAGGAGTATGCTGATATTTTATTCATTTTGGGTGTGAGTGGTAATGCTACTGCTGCTGCAGTACAATATGAAATACATTTTCTGAATCACAGGATTCCAAATCCCAAAACAGTTGGTACAACTTTCTGCAGTCTTCGGGAAACAGTTTTACCATCTAGTATTTGTACCAACTGCAAACAATCTGCCCAACATGACGCTGTTTTTAATAAAATGATTATCAATCCAGTTCAGAGCAGCCCAGGTGTCTGTACAGAATGACTTAAGTGGATCGGAGTTTCACATTCGATGGTTTGGAAGACACTTAAGTAAAACAAGTTTTATTCATAATACCCAGTTCATCATCTACAACCCAGGAAATGCTCCTTTTTGCTTGGAGTTCTACAACTTGTGGAATACTAATTGACAACTCCACAAATATGTATTGTTTCTGAGGAGACAAATTTCACCTGAGATTGCATCAACAACTTACGCAACAAGCATATATTGACTGTCCTTCATGAAACAGTGGAAGGCAGTATTCAATACCAATTTAGCCTCAGTGCAGCCTTCTTTACAGTCGGCTATTAGACCATTCAAATTACCTGCCTGCTTAAATGCTGCGGTCTATTTGCACTTTTTTCAAGAATTGCTGCATCTGCTTGAAAGATGTGCCGCTAAGCTGAAGCACAGTATACTTCCACCACAATAGCATACTTCCCCACTTTTGTACTATTTTCACTTACTTAACCCTTTGATGTGAAGGGACTAGGTATTTTTCACAAATATGTAAACAGTTTTTGAAAATAACACTACATGCAGTTTTTATGTAATGTCTATGAAAAAAAAACTTACTAAGAAAATCCTAAAGATTCTTGTGGTCTATTCAACGTTGATGTATAATTTATTTTAAATTTTAAAAAAAGTTATATACCTAGATTTTTTAATGCTGCACAAAAAAATGTGCAATTTTAGCACAAATTTAAAAAATTTTTCCTGATTTAAATTTGAAGAAAACATATTTTTTAAAGTACCAGTATTTTTGAATTAAATAAAAAAAAGAATCACCTCTGTGCGTTATTTACAGATCTACATGGTTTTTTTTTTTTTATGAAGTCAACCATTCAAAATTTGTGTTTAGGAAAACACACTGCATGGAGCCCTTGTTACATCTAGTACAATGTGTCCGAGATATTCTTTTTTGCATGCAGTAGTGCATACACAATGTCTTGATTACTTTCTTTAAGGAAATTTTCACAAACCTGGAGACTTGTTGGTGATCTAGAATATCTTTTAACGGGAACCAATCCTTCAATATCTCTTCTATAATGTCTACAGTGTAAGCAAATCTGGATTTAACTTTTGGCCCCCTGCAGATTTGTTGTGTCCTTTATATAAAATATAAAAATTGGGGACCATTATCACTAGATGGTTGATATTCACTTTCACTTTTATCAAATAGATTTTTAATTTCTTGGTACGTTAAGACCAGAATGTGGTAGAGCCATATTATAAAACTATGCTTACAATAATTTATTATTAAAACTTCTGTTTATTTTTCTTAATATTCTTTAGGTTTCAGTTGTTTGTTAAAATATCTTTTTCCAGAATGAAAGGTAGTGATGCTTCATGGGAAGATAACAATGAGCCTCCTTCAGAATATCTGGAATACTCTGATGACGAACAGGAACGCCGTGCAAAAAAAATGTTGAGGAAGGTAATATTATTTGTTAATTAATTTTTAAGTGTTTATAAATGAGTTCTATCTACTTAATGCAGGTTAATTTATTAAATAATATATTTAATAGGTTATTATATTAAAGGTATGCTCATGTTCTTCTATTCATACCATTCTCATTAGCCTCAGCCTGATTGTACTCAAATAACTCTACCATGTATTTGAATACTTTTATAATTGTTATTTTGATGAAACATAAAACTACTACATTGTATTAGCTACAAGAGTTTTTAGAAACTTACCTTTTCTTTTCAATGTTTGAGGGTGGATCAGTTATAAACAAAACTTTTCATTTAAAATTCTTTTGCACAACAGTAAAAAAAAAAAAACAAGGTAATTTTTCTACATCGTTTCTTCCTTTGGAAGAAACATATCTTTCCTATCAGATCTGTAGCTTTTGATACTATTATAGTAAAAAGAAGTGGGTTGTGTCAGCAACCAATTAAGCACAAACTATTCCATTGTCATTGTTGAATTGGCTTTGCAGAGCTTCTTTGAATGGTCCAAACAAAGAGCTTTCAAGGGGGCCGCTGCTTCACCCTTGTTTCTCCACTCTATGCTGGGTTGTTTTCATTTAGGGATGTAATGATGTATCTGCATTTCATCGCCAGTAATGATAGGTTTTAAAAATGCTTGACCTTATGTAAATCTCACTATTGCAAATGTGCTAACTTCTAATCTGCAAACAAAAAATGAGAGACTCATTGGGCAGATACTTTACAAAGTAGGTCCTTTTTTTTATGGATTGAGTGCCCCCACTTATTCCAATCTCAGAAGAAATTTCAAAAACTGTCAAAACGTCAGTTACTCTGCAAAAGATGACAAATAATATGAATGTTCTGTTCCGGTTTGCTCATCCATGGGCAACAGTTGTAGCTCTCATTTTCAACTTTTTCATGGGCCTGCATGAATTTCTTGTGCCAGGCAAAAATGTATAGATTTGACAATGTTTGATCCACAAACTGTACTTTCATGTGTAGAATTTTGACCAATTTTATACTCTTATGGGCAAGAAATATGATGATGATGATCTGGTACAACAGAAAAGTGCACCTCTTTTTTAGATATGCATCTACTAACAGGATCTCTCAAGGCCAACCAGTCCCGCTCCTATCCCTGTCATCCCCTCCTAACACATCTCAACATTACCTGTTTGAAATGAAACAATACTGAGATCTGAATTTAATAGAGCATTGAATGATTTTTATGGCAGAAAGGCTTCTGGGATAACCAGGATACTTATTACGCAGCGCATGTGAGGAAGCAGTAAATTATACAAACAAAAATGGGGAAGTTCTATCAAACTTCAAAACGTGTTATTGTCATGATACCAAAGAAAGCAGGAGCAGATAAATGTGAAAATACAGAACAACTAGTTTAACTACTCATGAATCAAAAATCTTAACTAGAATTCTGTACAGAGAAATTGAGAGGAGGCTGAAGAAGTATTAGGAGAAGACAAATTTGGTTTCAGGGAAAGTATAGGGAGAAGGGAAGCAATTTTAGCACTCAGATTAATAATAACAGGAAGATTAAAGAAAAACAAACCAACATACATGCCATTTACAGAATTAAAAAAAGCATTTGATAACTTCGCCTTAAATAAAATGTTCAGCATTTTTAAAAAATTAGGGTTCTCAAGTATAGAGATAGAAGAACAGTTGCTAACATTTACAGGAACCAAACCGCAACAGTAATAATCAAAGAACATAAGAAAAAAACATAATAAAAAAGGTAGCCTGATAAGGATGTTCCCTATGCCTGTTACTTTTTAACGGTTAGTAATTCTAGCTGAGAGTAAAAAAGATTTAGAAGAAACAGTGAAGTGCATGGATTAAGTCTTATGCAAGAACTGCCACATGAAAATAAACAAGAGCAAAATTAAAGGAAAGGAAATAATGTAGATGGACCACTGAATATAAAATTAGGAAGAGAAAAGATTATGGAAGTAGAAAAATTTTGTTATTTGGTAACTAGAATTACTAAAGATGGAAGAAGCAGGAGCAATATAAACTGCTGAAAGCACCAGCAAAATGAGCTTTCAGTCAGAAATATAATTTGCTTACATAAAAAATTAATTTAAACATCAGGAAAACATTTTTGAATATTTGAAGCGTAGCTTTATATGGAAGTGAAACTTGGACAATCGGAATACCTAAGAATAAAAGATTAGAAGCTTTTGACATGTGGTGCTGTAGGAAAATGTTAAAGAGACAAATGAAAAGGTGCAGCAAATTGTGAAGAAGGAAACATTTGGAAAAATATAACTAAATGAAGAGACTGACTTTTAGGCCACATCTTAAGGCATCCTGGAATAATCGTTGCTTTGGTGTTGGAGGTACAGGTAGTTGGGAAAAGTTGTACAGGCAGACATTTGGAATATGGTAAAACAAATTGTTAGGGATATACTGAAATGAAACAATTGGCACTAGATAGGGAATCTTGAAGAGCTGCATCAAACCAGTCAAATGACTGAAATAAAGAAAATGAAAAATTCTTTTTTCATTTGATCCACCTTCATAATCACCATTTACAGGTATACATTCTCCCCAAGGTAAACCAGTTTCCTCATGTTATCCTTTATTCATCATCCATAGTAAAATGAAACCCGAAGGTTGCTCTTTAAATTTAAAAGAAAGCAAAAATTGCAAAGTGCCAATTCTGGTGATTATGAGGGTGTGAAATAATTAAAACCTGAATTTCACAACAGCCTCGGTGGATTTTTGAAAACGGTACACAAACTTCTTCAGTGATTTAACAAGTTAAAAGAACTGTGTGAAGGATTTTCAGTCATTCCAGCCTCCAGATAGTCCAGTGTATACACATGTTTGGCATTCTAGATCCATGTTCAGAAGTATTCTTGCAGAGGTTGCGTTCTGAATTTCTTAGATTGCAATGAATTGAAGTGCCAGTTTTTCATGCTTTCTTTCCTCATAACAATTCACCCAACTTTCACCCCCATTGCAAAATTGAAATATAAGTTATCGCTATCATAATTTGTTTCAGAAGTTATTTGCAACATTATTTTAATTTTTGTTTTCTTTTGTGATTTTTCTGTGCCCCACCAACAACAGAATTTTTTTATAACCCACTTGCTTGATAATTTGTCTTATTCATTGTTTCAAACACCTGATGGTGATGCTTTTCTGCATGATGCAATGGTAATTCTGAATCAGTCTTATCTTATTTCAATATCTTCAAAGCTACAGAAACTGGTCAAGAGCTATAAGGTTCACTCAACATTCACTTTATCAACTCCCAGTGCGTGAAATTCTGTTGTCATCTATTCATAGGAGCTTGAGTAATAGTTTCTTCACATGAATTGCTTATAATGAATTTCACTAGAGTTCATGTTTTCAGTTAAAATTCATTAACTGACTATACATTGTTTTAAATTCATTGAAATAGTAGATATATTTGCCACTATAGCATTGACAGAGAACAAGTGAATGATATTCAATGCAAGGTTTGACATATTTTTAATGTGAAGATATAGTTATAATATGAAGGAATGCCACACTATGTAAGATGTTTTGTTCTCTCATTATTTGTAACTAAGCATTATTTATCAGCTGCCTTGTATTTGATGCATAATAAATTATGAGATAAGGCTAGAAAGTAAGTTCTGTAAGAATATCTGTTTTATCCACTCAGCCATTATTTATCTTTATAGTAAAATCACCACTTGCACATAAAGTTGAAAATATCTTCTTCCATAAATTTAAGTTATTTTATTACAATAAAATAATTTTTGAAAATGTAATTTTGTCTCAAGCAGAAGGGATGTGATTTGTTTCATCAAATATGGTGAAATTATGCCAGTAAAAAACATAGATCACGTATCCGATTAATTCTTTTCTACAATAAATTTGAATAATGTTTCCTATTCATAACAGAAATAACTCATTGGTCCACGCTTCAATTGAGTAACATTACTTTCAAGGTGATAATTTCACTTAAATGTTGCCTTCTGATTAAAAAAACTTTGTATGCTGAAAAAACATATTTATGCATTTTTTATTTTCAATGTTTTTACAGTAATTATTAAAAAGGTTATCATGTTTTAAAAGTTATTTATTAATTTTATCAAAACATTAAATAGCTAGGTAAAAAAAGAAAAGCTGAATAACAAATTTTTTTTTGTGGTTGTTAATTATTTTCATTTCCATAGTTTTCTTTTTATGTTAACATTTTTTCTTTGGTTTAATTAGCAATTAAAATTATAGAACTCTAAGAAAAACTAGAAATTTATTTTCTTAAATTATTTCATCAAAATTCTACTTAGTAAAATAAATAAAAGTTTGTTTAATGTAAAACTCTTTCAGCTTAACATTTTATAACTAAGTAGATGATAAAATTAAAATTTATTAGAAAGTAGTACAGTTCAGTTCTTTAATTTATATCAAGAAAAGTACTTTATTAATTGATCTATTTTTTTGTTATTTTTGTGTGATAGGAGACTAATGGATTCTTTTCCTTATGAATGAACTTTGTTTCAATATACTCACATTCCTCATATTACCAGTCTTCTTTTATTTGATGTAATTGTTAGTTCTTATAATGATGACATGCTTTAGAAATAGTAGTGTCATCAATAGTATTTTTTCGCCGGCCTCCATAGCAGAGTGGTAGCATCTCGGCCTTTCATCCAGAGGTCCCGGGTTCGAATCCCGGTCAGGCATGGCATTTTTCACACATGCTACAATTCATT
>JAAAKQ030340482.1:0-26185 GCA_010016005.3 Zanna intricata
GGATTCTATATCTAAAAATAAGAAAAAAGTTTCCAATAAACATATGCCTGAAAATGTTTTAGAAAAACTAGAAAAGTACTCCGGTAGTATGGTATTTTGAGAAGAACTCTTACTACATCAACCATAAAAGATTCTAACAAGGTATTAATCACCTTATTGCCTTTGAAGTAGCTGGGTAAAATGCATTTCCGTATGTCATTGCTTTCTTAATATCTCATTCTTCTTTTTTATAGGCAAATAACATAGCTTGGTGAAGATGAATGTTAAAGGATTGGAATATGGATGGTAATACAGTGAATTTTATAGCAGGATTCCTACAGAATTAAAATTTCTGTATTTGAGTGGGAGACAGCAGTTCTAGATTAGTTCCACATTATGTAGATTAAATATTTAAGAGAACTCAAAATTTGATGTTTAAATATTGCTTACATTTCCACACTGTAAGAAAGAGCTGTAAGGGTTCATATCAAACCCATTCCTAATTTTTATAGAGTCTTACTGAATACACAATTGGATTACAGTTATGGATAATAGTTATTTTTGTGGCGAAGAATTGCTAATAGGATTTACTTTGTACATAACCATTTCTTTGATTTGCTTGCTGTTAGTGTATCAAAGTTTTGTACTGCAGTAAATATTAAGTGAGAGTGGTGAGCCTTCTCTCTGGCAAAGACAAGATCAAGTAATGATTTTTATGCCTCTTATAAATGGACAGCTCAGCTTGCATAATATTGTTTATAGGAGTGAGCTTAATTACCATTTTAAAGGATTCCCAAGTGAATAGAGTTAAACTTCATGTATTTTCTGGAATGGTTGTTAAACTGTCTGTTATATTCTTTTCCCATCAGTGTACTTTTCCATTGTGGATACTTTTACTACTTCATTGTCATTTTCAGCTAAGTAGTTATAAGGAAGGTATATTAAAACTGAAAACTTATAGATTTTACATGTTGAGTCTGTCTCACCAATGAAACCATCAGAAATAACAGCAAGGATCATTTGGTGTTGTGTGGCTAATGAAGTTTGTTCTTTTTACTTTAATATACTCAGTTAATATAATCTCCACAATTTTCACAGTTGTAAAAAATTAGCTTTGCTGAACAATATAAAATACTTACCTCCTTTGCAAATGGTTATAAATTTTAAGTTTTGTCTTTGTTACACATTCATTAGATTTCTTGTGTTTTTCTCTGGAATTTATTTTTTTATTTTTTTTATCATCATATACTGATGCTTGCTACAGTAGTCACAATTTTTATTAGTGTATGAAAAACCTCTGATGAACAGAAAAATATGCTACTCCCTCATAAGTTTAATGAAAGCTGTTACAGCTATTATATTTTACAAGTGTTGAATGTTCTGTAACTTTGTCTTAGGAAAAATAATAAAAATCAGTAAAGAGAAATTTTAGTAATCCTTAAATTTGGTTGTTGCATAATTTTCCTAAAAATATGATATTAATTTTTCATGACTAATGATAGATGTTCCATTAATCAAGATTTTTATATGATTTAGCCATGTAAATACACAAGTAAAAAATTGAACAGAGGATTTAGAATCATATATAATTAGGATGAATATGAGATTAAGTCTGATTGAAGCTACACTAATGTATTATTTTTTTTTTTTTAGATTGCTATAAGATGTACAGTTTTTGCTTTAAAACAGCAAAAAAGACCACATAAAAAATATGAAATAGCTGTTGAAAAGATGGTAGAAATGAAAAATAGTGAACTAAATATATCTGCTACGCAATGTATTGGTGATGGATATTTGTGTGATGAGCATGAAAGTATTATTAATAATAAAGGGTTTGGAGACCGATCAGATAATAAATGGTTACATTATAATTATGCCAGTAGACCTCTGTCTAAAGAACAGTGGGATAAACCTTATTTTCAACACAAACGATATATTGGGTACTACACATGGCCAAAGTAAGTAAAAGAAAGGTAATTTTAACAAATTATATAATTTAGTGTTTTTTGTTCCTTGGTGTATAAAATATTAACTATTATAGCTGAAATTGTTGACTGCTGTTCCTAAACCTGAATATATGAATGCAATCATGCTTTTTTGTTAATGAGGCAACAGTCGTACAGCAGACTGTGCTATCAAAATGTTCAGGAACTATGATGTGAAAGTTTGGTTGGCTACAATTAGAATTTATTTGCCTGTAGTTATTAATTTTGGAAATGAACATAAAAATATGAATATAATATAGAAACTTATGTGAAACATCAAATATTATCTGATGTGAAACATCACATAGAAACTCATCTATTAGGCCTGTTTTAGTTGTCAAAATAAGCAATTTATGCACATAAGTTTGTTATACAGCTTGAATAATTGTCATCCAAGACAATTATGTACTTGAAATAATTCATCAAACTTATCGTAGAAGAAGATAGAGCGTTAGACTACATTGAGCTTTTATGTTTTACAATATGTAAATGTTATTGGTTGATAAATGACATGCATGTGGATGACCAAAAGAATTTTAAATGCTTCTCCATATGACCTTAAGTCAAACTGTTTATTAATCTGCCATTGAATCCTTAGAAAATTAAGATAACCAGATTACTAAGAGTTTCATCCTAGCTAGCCCTCCACCAGATTGGTCTAGTGGTGAACTCATCAGCAAATCAGCTGATTTTAAAGTTGAAAGTTCTAATACTCAAATCCTAGAAAAGGCAGTTACTTTTATATGGATTTGAATAGTAGCTTTTGGATACCAGAGTTGAAGATTGGTGAGTGTAATAAACTGTGTTGGAGAATTTTGTTCTTCTTTTCCAGGAAAGCCTAGTTAGTATGATTACTCTGGAATACTAAAAAAAAAAAAAAAAAAAAAAAAACACTTCAATGAAAATATATTTTATAAAGATTTAACTGGAATTGTGTAAAGTATAAGGAAAAGTTCCAAAGAACTCTGAAACATTAAAAGAAAATTAAAGACATCTGATTGCTCCAAGAGAATTCTTAAGAGCTGAATGCAAAAATCCATATCCTGTAAGAATGTGAATGATGTGCCAATTTTCATTTAGTGTTGAGATTATAATTATATTTACTTCTCTGGTTGAATCCATAAAAGGCACTAAGTTTTATTTGCAGTTAAGTTTTATGTTGTGTAACATAACAAGTAAAATTCATTGTATGGCTGAAACGGATGAGTTTACTAATCTATATTCAAATATTGATTATAGCTTCAAACATTTAGTATAGTTTTATTCTTTCTGCATTGCTTCATGAATTTAATTCTTGTTTTCTATTATAATTTACAATTTTGGTAATATATTCATTAAATGAGAAAATTTTAAACTGCTTACTTTCAAGATACTGGAACTTTTCTCCCAATTAACTTGTGAAACTAATTAGTAGTACCTTCTACTTTTGAAGAAATAAAATTATCTTCTGCAAACATCTACAATTTACAATGGTAACAAACATGGAAAAATGATCCAATTAAGTTACTTTAGAAAGTTAAGGATATAAGTACTATATTGAAAGTGTATTGTTTATATATAACGTAAGTATGAATTTTCATCATGATGTGATGTTTGATGAATCTAAAACTTTTGTTATCTTTAGTTATGCAAGTAAAATTTTCTATATGTTTAGTATATATTGAATATTTTTTTAGGGTTTTGCAGACATATGCAGCATCTAGTGAACAGCCTCCTTTGGATAGGAGACGCATAGAATTAACTGAGGAAGAGAAACAAGTGTATGACTTTTTTATTCAACAAAGTAATATTGAGAAGTTTATAAAATTCCTTTCCCTTGAAGAGAAAAAAGGAAGAGATAAATTTAATGGATTCCGTTTCATTTTATTTAAGGTACATTTTTTCGATCCTTATTGTATTAAAATACTTAATAAATGGATTTTTATTTTGAATATTTAGAGTATTTACAGAGGAAAACAGTAAGAGATGATAAGAGTTTATGATTACAAATTTATGTGAATTGTTGCAGATAAAACATGTTTTCTCTATACAAACTGTACACTGTTTGGCATATGGAACTTGTTAACTTGTGGAACTAATTAGTAGTACCTTCTATTTTTGAAGAAATAAAATTACCTTCTGCAAACATCTACAATTTGTAATGCTAACAAATATGGAAAAATGGTCCACATTCATGGTTTGGTTTTTAGAGTTTAAAATGTCTTCATCAATGAATAAAAGTGAATTTACCTTATCAGCCTATTATCATATGTATTCAGTACACATGAGTGTATGGAATAAATTTCCTAATTGTAAAAAAAAATTCAGTAAGTCTTGGATCATTATTTGTGTTGAAATGCTGAAAACAGATATATGTCTTTTTATAACATTTTAATTTTCTTTTATAAAAAAAAAATATTTTTTCAACTCTACTCCTGTCAACTTCTTAATATCTCGTACAGTTATTTGCAGCATTTTGAGTGAAGTATTGGTAGTTTTCATTATTCATTGATTAAGTGTCTATTATTCATGGTTCATAGATATAAATTATGATAATTTTTTAACGTTTAGCCATTCTGGGAATTACTTTTATACAGAGTGTCCTATGAAGAAACTTTTGTGACTTCTACTGGTGAAAATAATGAAAAATATTTAGTTAAATATAGGTCTGGAAACAATTTGTTTTTGAGTTACAGCTAGCAAAAGATCTCACCCAGATTTCTGCTCTTCTAATAAAAAAAAAAGCTCTATTGTGATTTTTTGGACCCAAATTAAGAAGTAAAACATATGGTTTCTTATGTAGTTTAAACTGGAAATAGTATAAAAATGTCCCAGAACTTCAACTCCAGTAGTTTTTAAGATACCCAATGTAAAACACTAAACTCAGTGTCAAAAAACAAGCTTTTTTTTTGGGTTTATAGTAAAATAATTATGGTAAATGACTATTAAATGAAGAAGATTTAGTAATAAAATTTATAGAAAATTTAATTTGAGAAAATTAATGTAAATAAAGCAAATAAAAACTTTTAAAAATTGGTTTATTTACTGAAGACAGAAATAATTGTATTGAAATAATTTAAAATAGACAGAAAATTGTATTATTCTTAATGTACCTAACAAACGTTATTCATAAAATTGCAAAACATTAGAAGTAAAATACATGAAATGATAAATGGCAACAGAATAATAAACCTCAATTACATTAATTGTTTGATGTGGGCGAATGATTCGTATTAATAGCACGATATCAACTTCCCCATGATTATTTAACAATACAATCACGGTCACCAATTAAAGTGAGAAGATGATTCGCAAATAACCAACACGATATCAAACTTCTTCACAATAATTTATTCAACACAACAAAACAAACAAAGAAACATACAATTACAACACTTAACAAAATCTACAAGAACAATTTGAAACTTCGCGGAGCATAACGACATCAGAACACGTCACACGACTGAACCAACCAGGTCGCCCGAACCGGCTTAATATATACTGTCAGCTTGTTTTTCTAGAAATAAGTAGAAGATTCTGTTTGCTTCTATTTCAAATATCTTCATTATTTACAAATATAATTAACTCTAAACAATATAAATAATTACTTTTAATTACAAAACTAAACTTTACAAATGTCAATTGCCAATTAAAAATTCATTCTTAAATAAAAATAACAATTAAAACAAAAATACAACTTTACTGTTTCTAGAATAATCCAGCATATCTAAGCTTCTAGTAAGTTCGAAATCTGACCACTAGACAAAGACTAAATTATTTAAATACTGTTAATATAGAAATGAAATAATAACAACAAAATATTATTATTAAATATTATTAACATAACAATTTAACAATGTTTAACACTTTAACTAGTTATACATTTATTTTTTATGGACTTCAATATATGTTATAATAACTTTTATAATAACTTAAGGAAGTTATAATAACTTTTATAAAAACCTTGTACTACAACATGTTCAAAGTTTGATCCTTCACAATGTATGTAGCACTCTGCCAGATGTAAAAATTTCCAATGGCTTTCCATGTCATCTGAGGATCGTTTCGTATAAATCTAATAGCATCTCATATTTTAATGAGTTACTCTCCAATAGAACCGGCAAATTATTTTTTTGTGAAATGAATGTACGCATCACTCTTAAAGGTTTTCATTGAAAACAGATCCCAGAATTTTGTTATAAATACATCAAACATTAATGTGAAATCTATGTTAAACTATTTTCCACAGTAGCATGTGGAATGTCTTTGCTCTATAAATTACTGTTAATCAATTGAAAACGCCATTTCTTGTAAAAAAATGTCTTCATCAATGAATAAAAGTGAATGTACCTTATCAGTGTTATCTAGAAGCCAATGACTGAAGTTTAACCATTAACACAATGATTTACTTTGCGTTCAACTGAAAATAAACATGCTGGAATTGATCATTTCATTCATAAAAGCTGATGTAACCAAAGAATGTTTATTAGGTACAGAAAGAATAATAGATGAAAAATTTTGCTTCAATAAAAAATCAATTTAAAAAAAATTTTTTTGGCTGTATTTATATTAATTTTCTCAGAATTAAATTCTCCATAAGTTTTGTTACTAAATCATCCGCATTTATTTTAACAAACATATTTTACTACCAAAAAAAAACTTCTTTTTTGACTCTGAATTTTACTGGAAAATTACTTTTACTTTTACTGAAAATTATTGGAGTTACAATTTTTTAACTTGTTTTATCCTATTTCCCAGCTCAAATTGTAAAAGAAACCACCAACTGTACTCCTTAATTTGCATCCCAAAAATTATAATACTTTTTTTTTAATTTTATTAAAGAAAGCTGAAATTCTGGGGAAATCTTTCACTAGCCTTAAGTCAGAAACAAAA
The DNA here is from genome assembly GCA_010016005.3 of Zanna intricata. Lineage (NCBI taxonomy): Eukaryota > Metazoa > Arthropoda > Insecta > Hemiptera > Fulgoridae > Zanna > Zanna intricata. Next base: position 6,837 of record JAAAKQ030340482.1, read on the forward strand.
CATTCTAGACCTATATTTATATGGATTTTTTCATTATTTTCACCAGTAGAATACATCCTAAAAGTCTCTTCTTGGAACACCTGTATTTCCCCAGTTGTTGAGTTTATTTACATACAATATATTTGAATAATGTTGCTTGTATACCAACAAGTAAAATTAAAATTTTTTTCATAAAAAATAGTGCTTAAGGTACTGTAATTGGGTGTAAGTCTGAAGTTGCCAGTGACATAGTTATTCGTCATTTAGTCCCTGAGCTGTGTGTGGTTTTAGTTTCATCTGAAAGTATTAAATTTCACCAGTTCTGTAATGTCTGACAAAAAGTATTTTTGTAGTGTTAAATTTTTTCTACATTCAGTTGCTCTTTAATGGGTTAGTCAAGTAAAATAATCACTGTAGTTTATATTTTAAGACTTTATATTTAACTGTTGTGCATTAGGTCTTAATGTACTCTAGAAGTATAGTTAGTTACGTTTTTTAATTTCTACTTCACTTATATCAGAAAAATCTGAAAAAATACTCTTTTCAGGAAGCTATATTCAATAATGTTATTTATGGTTTACTGTTAACTTTCTAATTATTACCATTAATATATCAATCCTAATAACCATATTTTTCGTAATTGTCAGGAAACAACTGAAAACTTCTTGTTGTACTGTTGTGTTCTACATTAGATGGGTGTAATGTTATGTCTATTTTAGACAAAAAAAAAAGATTTTTTTTTTCCTCATTGATAAAGCAGTAATATAAAATAACAATTGGGCTAAAAACCTTAGGGCTTGATAACTTGCTAATTCTTTGGTCTATTTTTATAATTTTTTATAAAGATTCACTTAAATCTTTTATTGATGCAAGTAAGGAAAAAATTTATCTTAGATATTTTTTCTGAAATTCTTATTTTACTCTCTATCTTCAATAAAGCCAGAAGTATATGAATTTCCTGGGGTGTATTAGTGAAGAAAGAAGTGTTCATAAGATATCAAAAGTAGATGTAATTTAAAATTTTTCAAACTAAACCAAAATTAGAGTACTCAGGTAAAACGAATCAAAAGTTTGTATACAGATATAACAAAGTTGTTTCAGAATCGATAAGATGGTTAAACCTAACTTAAAACCTTACCATCATGACTTAATTGGAAAGTAATTTCCTTTTAAGCAATTATAAATGTGCTTATTGTTATCATTAGAAACTTTGATGAATATTACCGTTAAATAATTTTTTTTGTACACTGTTTTTAAGCAGTTAAGCAAATTTGTACAAAAAACAAATTATTTCTATTTATTAAAAATTATCACAGATGTCGACTCTACCATCAATATTCAGGCTTGCTGCTTTAGAGTTGAGGCTAATAGCAGCCCTCATTCTGCTAAACTTTTAACATTATGTTAGGTTGGTTTGGCAGTATTACATAAAACTTGTTTTTATATCAATTTTTTCCAAAAATTATTTAGTGGTATGTTTTTCTGAAATTTTAATTAACCTTTTTTTTTTTTTTGAAACTTGAAATTTTTATAATTTATTTTTTAAATATAATATTTAGTAGATTTGCTGATTTTTTTTTTTTTTTTTTGAATACAATTTTATAAACAAAAGTTATATTCACCTCATTAAATAGTAATCCATTTTCATCGTTTAAAATTTGTTGTTTCACGTATTCATTAAAGTACAATTAAATTAATTAATAATTGAAAATAATTCATATGCAAATTATATAGGCTAAATGTCATCAGATGAATCGCCAAATTCATCACTTCAAGAATCACTGTCACTGTCATTATTGCTATGTCACTGTATGCAGTTATGAAATTTTCTCCCTCATGTATTTTTGTTTCTTAAATGTAATCATCTTCTTTTCTTTTTTTTTTTAACTTTTTCACATTAAGACTTCCATTTGGATTTGTTCATTATTGCTATCTAATCTTCTCATAACATTTGAATATCCTTAATATCAAAAGTTAACATTATGATGTCAAAAGTGACTTTTTACTACAGACATATTCTTTCAATAGGATTTAAATCTGTTGATGCAGTAGTAGTCACATTTAAAACTTTACCTAGCTATGTTTTCTATTTTCTTCAGTTTCATAACTGCAGTTTAACCTTGTCTGAAGAAATTGGAATAGAATGCTTGGTAGATTAACTAGTTTTTTTTATTTTTTTCTTGATTGGGATGTGTTTTTTCCTGCTACTAAAATAAAATTATGGTGCTACCGATATAAGATTGTGGTTGGTTTCAACCACATTTCTTTTGAATAGATTTGGTGTTTTTGCTTTAGCCCATTTTAAGTAATTTGTTGCTTTTCATGTAATGATAGATAGTAATTACCACTTTTTGAATTTGATTGTCATGTTAATAAAACATTTAATATAAAACTCATATTTCCCCAGTATATACTATTTACCTAATTGGCTAATAATGGTTTTTCCGAGGAGTAATAGCCTCTAGAAATTGAAAGTTTTTGCTGCATCCTGAATCATCACTTCAGGATTAATTGGAAGAGTGTTTAGATAAAACATAAAACTTATCATTATGTACTGACACTTTTCTCAACACTAATTTTTCTTTTTAATCGAGCTCAAGTATTTTATTAGTTTGAATCTGTTTCTGTATTTTTCAGTAAGGGTTTTTCTTTTCTCAGTTTTTCTCCATGTAAATTTTAAGATTTTTTTTTTTTTTTTTTAATATTCTTACATTTGTTTCACTTCCAGAGAAGTTTATCAATTCCTTGTTGAGGAGACAAACTTCCAGGGAAGTTTATCAAGTGCTGACTGCAATTTTTTTCACTGTTGGTAATTGTTTATGTACTTTATGAAATTCATTTCCTGTTTTTCTTATTACACACTTATCAAAACTAAATCAAGTAGCCAGCAGTTTATCATACATTTTATATTTTTCTGTATTAGTAAATAAAGTGCGAGCTCTGATAGATTTTTTGTTAATCTTTATAACAGTATTTTTTCACCTTTCTCATGTTCTTAACTTATAGTCAGGACACTGCTTCATATGCATCTGCTGTTCTTTTTTTCAAAATATGTTTGCTATTTTTTTCCCAATTTCTGAAACAGAGTGGCTTCTTTCATAAGTTTATACAGTTTCTTCATTACCTCCTTGGGTTTTCATTTTAGTTGGTAATGTTTTACTATAGATTTTATTAAAAGTGGCGTAATAAACTTTAGACATGCAATCTTTAAAACTGAAATAAACAGGAACAAGTTCATGTGCAAACAACTTCTTCAAAAGACTGACATTACACTGTTTAAAAATAATAATAAATTTTACAATATTGAAAATAGAACCTCTTGTTTAAGTTATGTATTTTGAAGAGAGTGACTTATTTCCTATAGTATAAATTAGACAAGTCATTCACTTTTTGTACAACCTGTGTTATATGATGACGTCTTTAGAGAATTATGTGTAAATAATTTCATTTTGATTTGTTTCTAAATATGCACTGGATAATACATGTCTACAAGTTACTTCCCAGTAGCATTCATAAAAATCTTTCACATTATTTTTTAATATTTCATTTATAATAGTTTTTATAATTATGTATTATTTTGAGCTATTTCTACCAAGACAAACATTATAATATTATAATGCAATGTACTAAGCAATTAACATAATTTGCACAAAATATTTTTTTATTTATAATAATTCACTTAATATTATTTATCACAATATATATAGAGATGTATTTAACATGAAAACTAAATCTTTGGCAAATGGCTATTTGGATTAGTAAAGTAAGCATGAGGAATGTTTTTGCTGTGGATAATATGCACCATTTCAGCCTTCTGACAGCAAGCTTAAATATTGGTGACGTGGCCAAAAACTGTATTCTAGAACTCATTATTTGAAAAAATAATTATTGATATAGAAGAAGGATATATAATAAAAGGATTTTAAATCTCTTTTTATCATTTTGAATGGCTAACTTATTATATGACCACTGAAGTATCAACTGAATTTTTTTCTCAGTTTACGTAGGACATGAAAGTAAAGGTGGAATTTACTCTCTCTAGATGAAGCTGAAACCCTCTTTTTCAGGTTTTGGCTCAAGGATTGCATTATAGCCACTTTACAATAGATGTTCAAATGGTGTAAAAATTATCTTATGAAGAATTTCTGGTGAGTATTAGGTTTAACTACATTTTCCTAACCTTATTCATGCTCATTACTCTGCACTTGCCTTATGTAGGTAACTAGGACTGCTACTGCCCTGTGATTGGTCACAAAGTTAAAATTTTTAGTCTGCCTCACCAGTGAATTATATTTACTGGCAAACCATTTGGCATATTCAAAACCCTTCATGTTATAGTTGGATTCTACTACACTCTGTGATTCTTGATTCAGTAAGTGCTTTTCAATGATAACAAATTGTGAATGTATCATATGTATTCACATAAATCCAATACCTAGACATTTATACCTGTTTCTGTTTTTAACAACTGTAAGTATCAGTTTTTTGTGGGTTTCTGGTCATATAGGAATCCCAGGTGAAAGGTTTGATGTGATATTAAAAAAACTTGTACACTTCAATCACCCTTCATAAAGCATGTTACCTGTTGTTGTTATGCATGGTTCCTGAAACCTCAGTCAAGGTAGGCTTGGCAGAATGAGTGGTTGAATACAGTTGACAATACACAATACTACATTAAAGCTATGCATGTCATGAAAGTTATCAGTGCAAGATAATTATTATGAAAAAGTGCTCCTTTATCATTTACATTCAGGATAGGGAACCTATTTGTTTTAGTGAAACAAATACAAGGGATTGTTTTTATTCTGGATAATATGCACTGTAACGGTCTTCTGACAGCAAGCAATTGATATGGATAGTTCATGTCGTTTGGTGATATTCCAGCATGCCTATTGGATAATTACTACATAACAGTAACAGCTCATCATGGTCTTCTTATCTGTTTACATTATTTGGTATATGTCATAGATTTAAATTAGCATGTATTGGCTGTATTATAAGTAATGGTTTGCGACATTATGGTTGTGACTTATGTGTTAACATAAGTAATGTTTGTGGGAACACCTTACACTCCTACATAGTCATTTGTAATAATAAGTGTATATATAATTGGTCTATATCTCTAATTATTATTATTTAAAATATTTCTGTATATACTTCTTATTTATTTGTATTTTATGTGTATTTATCTATCTATATATGTGTATGATGTTTGTTTCTGTTACGTATTATAGACAAATATACATTCTTGTTTATTTTAATTACTATTGTTAGTTTATTAGTTTTCTGGTAAGTGGATTTGCACATCCATCATGATTTGTTATTCTTTGATTGTTGGATTTCTAACAATCCAGTATTATTTATTCCATCAAATCTCTGATATAGTTAGAAATTGATTCTTTAATATGTCAGATTCTACACACATTGTTTGAAATTCTGTATATGGTTCCATCAGCAGTTTGTTTTTACCGTAGCATTTTACTGTTTATAACTTATAGGCAATGGTAATCCATCTAATTGTCACCTTAAAAAAGCTAGCTTGTGGTTAAATATTCTTTGGTTTCCTGGAGTTACTGAATTTATGCTCTGTAGGTTATTTATACAGTGTTACAAGAATGCAAATTTAGAGTGTAATTTGTAAACGTTTAGCTATTTTATTCCATGCAAGTTCACACACTCCTGCAATAATGTGCAGGCTGAGAAGAGTCCATCTATAACAAAAAGAATATTTTTAAAGTTCATTGTGAACATTAAACTAGGTAAATGTTTTCATTAGCCAACTAACATAAATACTTACATAATAATATCCGTAATTTTACTTTTGAACAAATTTATTGTATGATGGACTGATTGACAATAATATCAGTTAGTGGATTGTAATTCCACTATAGTGATAATTTCTGCTATAAGTGCTTAACTTATTTATCTTTGATATTTGTCTGCTCATAGAAAGATTAGAAATAATCTCACTGATTCAAAATTAAGGACACTTGTAAGTGCAGAGATTGATGATAACTTGTACGTCTTTGTGGGTCTTCTGAATTCATTTTTATTTAGAGTAGACATACCATTGTGTGAATTATACTAAATCTTTCTTTACAGCCTATACTGAAATAATTTTTTATAATAGGAAGAAAATTTTGGCATATCAAATGATTTCTTATAGCTTATAACTTGATATACATCAAGTTTGATACTGCTATTGGAACTCAACCATACATTGGCAATTGTGCTGATCACATAGGGTTAAGTATTGATGTATGAATATTCTTTCTGGGAATATAGGTGCATGTTCAAAGTTATATGCTTTACATGTTGTGTCTACATGTATTGAAAGAATGTATATAAAATATAAAAGTTACTAACAAAGTAAAATTCTTCTTACATTATTTTAATTATTTTTTAGTTTGCTTGTTTTATGTAAATTAAATTATTATATACTTTAAACTTTATTTTATCCATTATATTCAACAAAAAAAAAATGTTTAAAGACCTATAGTGAGTTCTTTTTAATTAATTTTTTTCATAAAACGTGTTAATCATTCTGTACTGTAGCTTTTTTCAACTAATGGGTTGTGAGCTGGGAATTAAAACTCAATATGTACATACATTTTAATAACATATCTGCCAAGCTTAGATGACAATGCTGTTAAAATGAGAACCCTTATCAGAATGCATTTTTGGAATGAAAAATTAAATAAAAAGGAAACTTTTAATCATTTCAGAACAGCTAATAAATTCTGTAAATTCCTGCTTTATCATTACACCTAAATTCTTCAAATATTGGAGTATAAAACACAATTCAGACATAATTAAACAATTTTTTCAAGAACATTGATTTTTCTAGTTTCATTCTCTAGGTCAGTGTTTCTCAACCTGGGGGTCACAAGATTAGCCTATACCTTTACACAACACATTAATGAAATCATTTTCAGAGAAAAAAAAATGATTTATTATAAACATTTTACTTACATTTATAAGTGCACTCGTAAAGAAAATAATGAGATGGTTGCGTTTGTTTTTCATCGAAATCTTTCCCTGTATATTTATCTATGTTAGAAACACACAAAAGCAATTTCTTTTAAAGTGATAAAAGATGATTTTTATATTTAGTTTTTAGCGCAACCATGTACAAAAAACTCTTTCCACAGTGGTAAGATGTGATAAAAGGTATTAATATTTTCAATGCTTCTGTGACTAAATTTCCATATTCACTTTGATAAGCAAGCCAAAAAGTATCGAATCTTCAAGTGGGAATTGCAGTTGTAATGTTTAATCAGCAGATATTTCAGTGAACTGGTCTTTAATCTTACCTGATAATTTAGCAGCTGAAAAAATATTTTCGCTAATGGATTCAATAACCATCTCTTTTAAAAATCATTTTTATCTCCTGGGAAATACTCTGCCTACTGATTTTTTAGCTCACACAAATGCATTTTCATGCTATCCAAACTGTGATGAATAATAATGTCTTCACTGAATATAATCGGAAGTGGGTGGAAACATCAAAATTTTGCTTTAAAGGCGAATAACCCGATTTCAAGCTTCTTACTGAAAGGATAATTTTTGTTATTAATAGAATGTTTTATCACGTTCTTGTAAATTTACAAAAGTCGTTTAAATGCAAAAATACATTAGCTAAGTAAGTCATCAGCAACATATACTCATTATTTTGAAAACATATTGAGAATGGCATTTGTGTTGGCATTGATGTGCAAAACATCATTTTTTTTTTTATTGATCTGTCCCTATTCCATCCATATCTCACAATACATAAGAATTGAGAACTATTTGCCACACATATTGTTCATCAAATTGAATAATAAAAAATTCACTTGTTGAATTATCGGATTGTGATGGGTTCAAACATGTATCGTATGCATATTCAAACATGACATTCTAACAGAGAATATCATGCAAGCAGACCAAATTACAAGGAGCATTTACACAACAAGTTGGAACATGTAAATTGCTCATGTTTATACGCTTCATACATGCATATTCATACCCATTGCTACCAACACAACTAAATAGTTTTAACTAGGTTTCATCGGGTTCTGGTTGGGGAAGGGTCACAAAATATTCAGTTTTTTTTACTTTATAGGGGTTGTGGAGTTAAAAACGTTAAGAATCACTTCTGTATTGTTTGAAAAAGTTACATGATAGGCCAAATCTAATTTTTTGTTTAAATTATTTAGCAATTAAGAAATTATTTCAGTTACTTTTTATTTACAAACTAACATTTTTTTTCTAAATTTATCAGTTTAAAAGATAAAAAAAACTTTTAAAAATGTTTGGTGAAAAACATTTAGATATCCAGAAGTATCTATAAACTTTTTTCATCAACTTATTAATTAAATTAACAGAAATAAGTAACTTTGAACGAGTTAATGATGCTGATGCTGAGACTTTTAAGAGTAACCACATATTAGTTTCTTTATGTTTCATGTCATCAGAAAACATAAATGAAGCCAGAAATATTAATCATACGAAACCAAAAGATTGCAAAAAAATTTAATTAATTATTGAAACAAGTTTGTTCTGAATTCAACAATAATCACTAAAACTAAAATTCTTATGACTGTGGATATTTCTGGTGCTATCAACATTTTTTCCTTTATGTTTATGGTTATGGTACAACATTGGAGTATAAGTGAAAGTTTGTATAGAAGATGATAGCATTACTGAATTGTAAAATAAATATTTGGTTATACTGAAGTGAAGATGATTTTAAAACAAGTGCATATCCTATATCATTTGTTCCATACAATGGTTTTATGTGAATTTAATGTAGTTTATCAGTGTGCAATATCATTCAGTATATTTTTCATTTGCACTACTAAAAAATCCATACCTTTTCAATAACCCTTACAAGCCTTTTTTAAAAATGTAATTTTCTCTAGTTGTAGAAAGATATTTTTCTTTATATATGTTGCTATGTTAGATATACTTTATTTTTTAAATATTATATCTATTAAATTTGTGTATTATATTAGGATAGTTGGTGTTTTATTATTTTGAAATTAATCTATCATTAAAGAAAGTTTTTTTGATTTTTTTTTTTTTTTTTTTTGTTTTCATCAGTATTTCTGCTTTCTTTTGATTATTACAGAGTATTTTTAGAAATCATGGAGAAACATTTCTAGAGCTTTTTAAACCTCATATAAAGAGATTAGTTGAAGATAAACAAGAAAGTAGTCAACGATGTGTTGCAGAAATAATATCTGGTATGTGTAATTAGCTCCATTATTATTCAAAATAGTATTATGCATTTTAAAAGTATTCAGTAATATTTTATTAAAGAATAATTGAAATTTTATTTCTGTAATATTTTATTAAAGAATGTGAAAAATCCAAATCCTCACTTTGGTATAACATAACTATTCCGTACATTTTTAATTGGATTATATGTTTTTTAAAAGTACAGTAATTTTAATTAACTGTATTTTTTTAGTTCAAAATTTCAAATTTGAGTTCATAATAATAACCAACTCTTTTCTAGAAAGAGTTCTAGAAAAAAAATTTCTAATACTGTTTTTCTATTGGGCTTAAAATAAAATTAGCAATTCATGAGGAGGGCCAAGTTATGTATTAATTGGTCACAAGTCAAGAACCAAACATTGGATGGTTAAACAGAATTTACTTCTGTAAAGATATGTCAGGCTATAAAGTAAATTTACAGAAAACCAGGTTATACAAACAGAAATATCTTGTTAATAAATTGCGTGGTAAACATTTTTAATGTTCCATGGCGTGAGTGGTAGCGTTTCATCCTTTCATGTGGAGGTCCCGGGTTTAGATCCCGGTCAGGCATGGCATTTTTCACACACGCTACAATTCATTCATCTCATTCTCTGAAAATATAACTTAGCGGTGGTTCTGGAGATAAAAAAAAAAAAAATTTAATGTGCACACCTACCTTCTAAGAAGTAAAAAAATAAAAACAAGAAATAATTTTGTTTTTTTATAAAATTTTGGATTTTATTTATGCCCAGAAAGGATGATATTTGATGTATGTTATATTATTAAAAATATTTTTTTAAAAAGCAGACATAATGAACATTTTTTACCTGTAATTGTTTAACTCTACCTATCTATTTTTTGTATATTTCATCTCCTGAGACCCCTTTTTTAAGAATACATTTTCATTTAATTAAATTTTTACAAAAAGTACGAGAATTTATTATATTTGAATAAGTAACATTTTTTTTTTTTAAGTCAAATCACTTTTTCAGTAGAACAGCACAACATAATTTTAAATCTAGCATCAGTTTTGTATTGATTATTAATATTATATCTTGCTATTACAATTACGCACCATTATAGTAATATTTTTGTATTGTTACAATACGGTTGTAAATTTCAATAAGGGTACAAAAGGGTTTATTTTAATGGTGTAAAACATACAGTGATTTTTGTATATTTTTAATAAATTGTGTAATGTTGCTAATTTTACATTTAGTTTATTTTTAAAATGTAATCTAAACTTAGAATTGTTAGATTAATTTTTTTAATAACGATAAAAGATAATTTAAATGATGTTTAAAAAGATTTTATCTTAGTCTTACAATCACAAGACCTTGTGGTTGATGAATGAAGTTAAGTTTTTCTCAAAAGCACATATGTGTATGGTAGGAACTGATGGAAAAGATGGCCATCTGAAGAAAAACCAAATGAAGGAATGGTTGCTAAAATAAAACATCATTGGTGCAAAGTGATAGGTTTATATAGGCTGAATAGCAATAATTTAGGTCTTTTAAAAAATTCTTCCAAATTACCACTTTCACAGTGTTCAACTGCTTTATCAGATGTATTAAAAACTTAAAAAAAAGAATGTAAAATTATGAAAGAGGGGTATTAGTCGGATTGTTAAAATCTGAGAGGAATAAGGATCTATTTCTAGATTCGGAAAGCGTTAATATGTAGGAATTTTTAATAATACAAGCAGTAAATAATAATTCTGTTTTATTTATTATTGATAATTTAAGATATGCTTGATATTGGCTTTGAGTGGGGTACAGCTTAAACCCTGAAATTTCTCTTATTAGATTATCTTACTGTCATTCTTGCTTTAATGATAAGACATTTCTTGCTCCAATTAAAAGAATGTCACATTTGATTGACAGTGACTTCAGAAATTATAAATATCTTGTTGCAGTTATTCTGTACTTAAGGATTTTAGATTATATATTTAGTTATTATTCAGATTATATGTTTAGTTATTATTCAGATCAAAAAAATTACTAGTCAATTTTGTTGCCTTTAAAAAACTACTTATAGGTGTTTTGCTACCTATCAGATGTTACTTATTTACCTGACCTCTGCATGGGTACTCAACTGTTATGGTATCACGTATAGTATAATTATCGGCTTCACAGATATTCACAAAATCCCTCACTAAAACAAGATCCAAGGTCTTGTGATTTTTATAAATACTCCTGTTAATTAATAACCAACTATTATATTTTTTAACATTTATTCTATAAATCATTTAAATTTGCCTGTGATAACATTTATTTACAAGAGTATTGGCTCATTCTTTTTTTAAGTTTCCACATTTATTTAATTAGTTTAAAAAGTATTTATTCTGAACATTTTCAATAAAAATAGTGTTTATTTACTGAAATTTTGTGTTTATTTCCTGAATGTTATAGTGTTTGTAATAAAAATAGTGTTTATATAAAGATTATATTTACCAATATTATACATACTGTTCATAAATAACAAGTATGTTTATTTTTTTCCCCATTAATTGTTCTTTTTCATCTCTGAATAACAAATTATGAAGTAACAAACTCTAATATATATAACAATAATTCAGGTATTACTAGATATTTTGCAGATTAGAATTATTTTATTTATCCTTGAAGTTATGATATTTCTGTTATTTTTGAATAGGTTTTTAATATGTTAATTATTCCTTTGAAGAAATCAGAATCTACAATTTTATTTCCCTATAAAATTTTCTATTTTTTTTTTGTGTAGACATGAATGTTTGATTGTTAAGCATAAATTTATAATAATTTTTTATTACTGATTAATAGGATTGGTGAGAGGATCAAAACACTGGCCATTTGATAAAGTGGAAAAGTTATGGGACTTTTTAATACCAATAATTCGGAAGGCATTGAGTAATATGACAGAAGAAACTGTTGTGGATTGGGGAATCTGTTTTGCCACCAGCGCTGTAAGATATTCATTTTTTATTTTTATTAATGCTAAAACTTGATGTTAAGCTAACTGCTGAGTTAGTCTAGTGGTAAAACTTGTCATAAATTAGTTGATTTCAAAGTCAAGAGTTCTCAGGTTCGATTCCTGGTAGAGATTGATGTCTTTGTTCAGATCTGAATAATAGATCTAGGGTACCAATTTCCTTGGTGGTTGGGATTCAGTTAACTGTATGATTTAGGTGAGGTCAGCCTGAGTCTGTGCAAGACTACACCTCATTCACATGTCATAAACGAGGGACATAGCGGCCTATGGAACCTGGATCCAGAAAGCTGCATGGGATATCTGGAGACTTCCAGAATATTCATATGGAAAAAAGTATTTAATTTATTGATAATTTTTTTTTCAGTACAATTTTTTGTTATATAACAGCACAAGTAGAATTAACGTAAAAATATCATGAATTTTCTTATATTGACACGATATGTATTAAATTTGACCATACATTTCTGGTAATAAGACATTATTATTTATTAAGGCTATTAATTATAATTGCTTCAAACACTATATTGAAGCATAATGCAGATTTATAACAAAATGTCACACTTGTATGTCTACTCGTACAGGTTGTCTGCCTTAATATGCCAGTATCTTCTATGTTAAAAATTATTTAAGCATTACAATAAACCACTTACTTTAAATAAAACTTCCAACTTTGATAAAAAGATTGAACAATTTTCTAATAAATATTCTAACAATATTCTAATTTCTCATTAGGAATTATTTTTCCCTGATGAATTGTTAGTCATGAGAAGCAAGCCTTGGCAAAATGTTTTAGTAAGTTTTAAAAGTATAAGCTGTTATGAACATGATTTAATATTAATATCAAAAGATGTTTCTTTGATTGTATTCTCAGAATAATGTAAAATACTATTGCTAAAGTTTCATTTTACTTTGTTTTATTTACATCGGATTCACATTTATTTAGTTTTGTGGATTTGTATGTGCATGGTTCCATTTTTTTTTGTAGACCACTAACCTGTTTATTGTAATGCAGTATCTCTTCTTATACTTAATATTATACAAATTTCTTTTAGTAAGTTAATTCTATATTTAGTTCATATTATATTGAAAGCCGGTATGTTATACTGTTCATTTTTGTTTTTCAATACATCTGAGAAACCCCGATTACATGAAATTTAATGCAATTATATGTTGCTACTGTTTTGAAAGTAGTGCAGTATTCGGTTCCTAAGAAATAATTTACTGCAGTTAGTTTTCCTGCTCTGAAGGTTACATAGGATGCTTACCTTCTCTTTTATTTCAGTTGCTTAGTAATGGTTGATATGAGTAGATACAGTTAAGTGTTGAGTTGGTGGCGTGCTTGGGTACACAAACAACAACTATGCATGGGGCAAACAATGCCACAAATAATGAAGCTTTAACAAGGATTTGCCTCATAAGGCAACAATGCATTGGGAGAAATGTGCATTTGCTTTCAACAGTATTAAAAATAAGCCATTTAATGAATAAAAGATGTGAGCACAAACATGTATTACTGTAAAGTGAATATATTTATAAACAAGCAGCCAAACTTAATATTTAATATTGTTGACTACAGACAACAATGCACGATCATATTATTAGATATAAAAGGAGAGAATGAGCGCAGATTTTCACATCAGTCTAAACCTAAGTTAACCTAACAAAATTGCATCATACATAACCCCAATTACTCGCATTTTTTGCAGGCAAAATTACAATCATTCCAAGCATCATTTTCAGTGTCCAGTGCAGTTGTTGATGATGTCAACTGTTAATCATTCATTCTTTTATTAAAATAAAATAAACATTACATTGATGTTTCATTAAATGAATAAAATTAGTTGTTTTAATGAAAAAGATACAAATTAAATTTAAGACAGATATTAACAATAGTAGATACAATGTTGACCTTTGTTCTCTAATATAAATTATAGTAGTATATTTAATAAAATACAATACTTTCTTCATTTATTATGTAGACACCAATGAATTGTAAACCTATCTGTTTAGAAAATGATTATGGAACCATTACAAAACGAAAAAGATTAGCTGTCTGCGATTCAAATTTGTAAACAATTTTAGAAAAGGCATTTAAGGATAATTTAATAACTTATTATAAAAATAAAGATATGTATTTACTCCTAAACAATCTCAGAAATTGCATTCTCAACATTTTAAAATCGCACTGACAACAGATGCTGTAAAATTTAATCTATTACTGGAATTTACGTATGAAAAAGTTCAGATGAACTAATCAATAGTCAAGACATAGCTTTTAAAACTAAAAATATTCCGCATATAATTGTAATGATTTAGATCAACCTATAGACAAATCACTTGAAAAGCTATTGAAGAATATGAATTTCAAGGTAAAGACAGTGCTTGGTATTTAATCAGTATCAATGGTTTATTGTTGCATTTAAATAAATTAAAGCCACTACACGGTTCTTCATATATAGATTTACCCAATAATATAAAACATAAATATGCTCTGTTTAATATTAACAATAAAGACATACATTGCTTTAAATGGGATACTTTATCTAAACATGTAATCAATCGTAATCCGCAGTGCTTAGATAAACATTACACGATTGATTTAAAAGATACATATGACTTTAGCATGTCAACTTTTCCAGTCAAAATAAAAGATATTAAAAAATTTTAAACTGCCAACAATGTTTCTATAAATGTATATATGCTGACAGATGATGATGGAAGGTAGACCTTTAAAAGTTGCATAATTGAAAAATCAAACCATTTTGATTTATAATAATTTTATCAAGCATGACCCATTGGTATAATTAAATAATTAAAGCCACTTACCAACAATTTTATAAATTCAATCCAAGTGTTTTTGGAATGTAATTATTCCATCAACAAGAACTCAAAAATATATTTTTTAATTTTATTAAAACTAAAACTTCATAGTCTGTGTTAAATGTTTATGTAAATTATATAACAGTGGTATGGAACCAATACCAATGATAAAATGGAGTTGACCATTTCCAATTTATCATAATGGTGGAGACATTTACAATGACAGGATGTAAGTTGACATCATTTTAACATATGACGACCACCATTATGTAATTGATTGGGGTATCCCATCATATTTAGATACATTAAAGAATTGTAAGTATGCTTGAAAAGATCACAGTTTTGCCTGTAAAATGCTAGTATTTGTTTAGATTTGATGTAATTTTGTTGGATTAGGTTTGGACTGACATGAAAATTTGTACTCATTCTCCCCTTTTATATCTACTCATATTTAAAAGCAATTAAATATGATCATATTCATTTAATATGAAACAATTTTGACCAATGTATGTGAATTAATTATTAAATAGAAACTGTAAACAGTGAGCTACAGTCTGCCATGCTTTATTAGTTCAGTTTCCAACTATATTGTTTTACGCAATTGTTATTGTCTGATGAATATGCAATTTATCATAATCGTGAGCTAGGACTGAGGTTTTCTGGGCCAAGAAAAATCTTCATTTTGTGTAGATTCCACAACATGATATGGTTTGTGGTGGGTGACATTGTGATAATTGTATGGACCATAATTTTTTGAAGGTAGATGAAAGGTGATCTTATTTGCAAATGTTAGAAAGATGGTTAATACCTCAACTTCAACAGCAAGCTATTATGGAACATATCGGGATACAGCAAGATGGGATAGTTTATTTTGGGTAATAATTACACAATTTCCATGCCATTAGATTGGCCTTAGAATCTAGATTCATAAGTGTTGCCAATCCTATTTTAGAATCTAGATTCATAAGTGTTGCCAATCCTATTTTAGAATCTAGATTCATAAGTGTTGCCAATCCTATTTTAGAATCTAGATTCATAAGTGTTGCCAGTCCTATTGCCATTGGCTGCCAGGAACCCCTAACTTACTAACCCAAAAACTCAATGCGGGGAATAATCAAAATCTTGTACCTCAACGTCAATATGTAACAAATAAAAAATTACATAACAGTGTGAAGAAAGCCTTTCAAACCATAATTCCAAAGATGCCTTGCAACATGTCATGGAGGATATAGAAAAACAGTAATAAGTGTTCATCATGATGTGTGCACACAGATCCACTGGATTAATAATTTGCAAGTAAAAATGTATATAAATGTTCGAACAGTGTGCTAGTTATACAGCAAATATTTATTTATCTAGGGGTACTGAGATGATCCAGACATTCTGTATATTCATTTTTTATTTTACAAACTTCTGTTTTAAGAAAGGATTTATAGGAGAGCAGTTGATAAGAGATGCTAGATAGCAAAAAAAGTAACTGGTTTCAACACAGAAACTACTCAACAATTTGGGATTAGTTCAGCAAGAGATACTTCAAAAGAGTTTAACTTGTCTTATTTATAGGTAAAATAGATAATATCATAAAGAGGACACAAAACATGAGCTAAAATAAAAACTTCTATGATTTTAGATTATTTCAGGTTGTGGGAATTACTTTTTTTAGAAAAATTAATTAGCATCAGCGTTTTTGATTTAATTCATATTTTTCCAGTAATTTTCATAAATAAATATTATTCGATCTTATGAAAACCATTACAAATTTTTTTTAAAACTGAAACTTAGTGTTAATGTTTTCAGATTTTTAGAATGGTTTTCATTGCCTAATAGTAAATATTGAAGATCCTATGCATTGTTTTTAATTTCCAATTGTCACTTACTACAGTGTATGTATATCTGAAGGCGAGTCAATAGTGTTCTGTGGCATCCCTCCACTGGGCTCTTAACATCACTCCACTCTGTGACTTTTCACACCAACAGTTAAAGTAGTGTATTAGAAAACTCACATCCAATGACTTAATTTGCAATGACTTGGCACCATATCCAGTTTGATGTTACTATTATAGTAACAAAATATATTCTGGTAACTTGTTATTACAAATAAAATTATGACTAATATTTTGTTTAAGGTATGTATTAAGTAATTTATATATTTCTTGAAAGTATATGTTTTTTTTTTTCAAGTACGTTAAACTAAGGTTTTACTATAAATAAACAGAAACAGTGTTGTACTACAGAAGTATATGAAATGAGTTGTTTATTTATTACAGACTATAATGTTGTGATTTTCTTTGACAAGGTATAGTTATTTACAGAAATTATTTCTAAATAAGACATATAAGTAAAATTTATTTATTTAATTAAAACAATAGTTCATAATAAATTTTATAAATTTAAAACATATGATTTGTAACAAAACAGATTAATACAGTAGAATAAATAAATAACAGATTAAATAAATAATTTATAATTAAATGAAAATTGAAATAAATAATAGCAAAAATAAATGAGCATGATAAGAATAAACAATAATCAAATATAAGCTATATTATTTGGAGGTCTTACTTTTGTCGCAACCAGTAGCAAGTGTTCCGCAAGCCTGGTTATAGGAGAAGTGTAGAGGAAGAAAGTAGAGGCAACTTGTCGGGAGGACTCGCCTTTAGATTTTACATACACTATAACTTGTTTTACTAGACTATAATTAGTTATCAGTTTGCTACATTTACCAAGGATGGAGCAATACAAAGTTGATCATCAGTTACAATCATGACTCTGTTAATGTTAGGGATGAATGTTAGTGTTGAAATGAAATTTAGTTAGTTATTAGGTATTAGTCATTTGTCATTTCTTACATTTCAGGAAGGAAGAGATCCTAACAGACATCACTGGATGTTAGAAGTTCTTATGGAAGATCCATTGCGTGATGAATCATCTTTTCGTGATAGTGGGTAAGCTTGTAATTTTTTTCTATTTAGTTTTTTTTTTTATTAAAAAAAGAAATTCCCTTAATATTAAAAAGTAAAAAAAAATATGAATAAACACTTATATAATATTTGTAAATCTTAAGAAAAGGTTTGATAATGTAAAGTAAAATGAAATATTTAAGATTTTAAAGGAAAATGTGTTTAAAATATTGGTTGAAAAAGGTCCTTGTTTGCATTCTGTAAAATAATAAAATGAGCAGAAAATGAAAAAACATCCAATACTGGTTGTGAATAACCATTAGAGCCACAAAGATGTGCTCCATCTTTGTTGTTTTCAACTAGTAAATAGAAGAAAAGTAAAGGAATCAGAAGAAAAAAATTTGTTGGTGCAGTAACAGTACAAGCAGTTGAAAAATGCAGCAAAGATTTGCTAATGACATCATCCTTTTAATAGAAATTAAAATACAAAAATGTCTACTATTCTTGCCTGGTTTTTTCTTTGATCATTACCAGTAAGGAAAAACCTTTAGATCAAGCTATGTGACTCATTATGCAAGCTACCAGTCAGATATCTGGTTCTAAATCTGGCAGGTTTTTACTTCAGAATTTATACACCTATCTTCCATTGCATCCTTTACCATTGAGGATTTTCCTGTTTCATTGTTAAGTGTTTTTCATTAGCAGTGCTTATTTTGTGCTGATATACTTCTTTTACTTTTTGCATCATTTTCTCTATAATGCAAGTGGTATAAAAAAAGTTGCCCCACTACCAAGTTATTCTTACATTATCATTGTTTTTGCCTAGAACAGTTTATTTGATGAAAGCTAATTTATAATCCCAGTATAACAACCACTAGCTGCCTAAGACACCTAGTAGGTAAAGGAAGCTTCAAAATATGGATTAGAAGAAGCAGTGAAAAGGAGGATTCTCACTATAAAAATAGAGAATTAAATAGGAGTATTAAGATGCTATAGAAAAGGTAAGTTGAGTGATAAGAAAATTAAGAGTTTTTAATTATTGGGTAGAATAGACTTTATGATATTCTAGATATCTTGTACAGCCTAATTGATTCAGGGCCTTTAGGCTGCTGCATCGTCACCCACATAGCATGTGTAACTCCATTTGTTACATCTCTGGTTGCCAGACCAGCTATGTTAATTTGAATCCATCAACGGAATGGTGGCTGGCTCTTGAACTGCCAACCTAACACCAAATAAAGGAACAACTAACCACCTTTACCATTAGAAAGCACAAATAACTTAATTGAAATTAGAAATAATTTATATAAAAAAATGAAGCATTTTATACCAGCTGGGCTGAAAAGTTTGTAGGCTGACTCATAGATGGCACTACTAGTATTAAATCCATATGATTTTTAGTTAGCCCTAACCTTCAAAAGACACGTGTATAAATTT
>JAAAKQ030340593.1:0-26184 GCA_010016005.3 Zanna intricata
CCTGACCGGGATTCGAACCCGGGACCTTCCGGATGAAAAGCCGAGACGCTACCACTCGGCTACGGAGGCCGGCCCATCGAATACGCTGGAGGACTCATTGATCCCAGAAAGATTAAACGTAAATGAACATCTAAGCCGAGTGTCACTGCCCTATTGCATTTTTCTTTATTATTCTTATTACTACCAGATTACTTTGTAATCCGTAATATAGCAAATATTTCATCATTCATTTTATATATATATATATATATATAAAAACACGCGCGCGCGCACACACACACACACACACACTTAAATGGATTCTTTTTAAATTCTCTTAGACGAAATCGTCTATATTTCATAGTGATAACAATATATAAATATAATTTTTTATTAATATTAAATCCTTATCGTTTCTAATTTATAATGAAACTACATCTAAACTTATTATTTACGAGCAGAGAAATCTGTACACGACATCGATGTAGACCCGAAATATTGTTAACTAGCATCTCGTACAAAATTTCTAAGAACTCTAAAGCGATGGGCAAAAATGTCCCGTGCGGTTAATTAGGACCGGAATTTTATCGTTAGCATACTATTAGATTTAAACAAATGGAACAACACATTGCCCTGAAATTTAGTCGATACAAGCTTCCATTTCGTACTTCTTAAACCGGATTCCAATCGATTGAAAAGTTTTTTAAAAATAATCACGTTAAGACCGCCTGGAAATGTGTGCCACTACAAACGGTTCACTATAAAGCCAGACTGAAACAAATTTCAGAAATCCGATTTGTGTTCAGAGCTGTTCTCTCCTTTTTCCGCATAGAAATGGAAAGCTGCCTGCTTGGTCGAAGAAAAAAAAAAAAGACTGAAAAGAACAAATCATTCGGACCAACTTTCTAGAGAACCTAATGAAATCGTTAAAAGATGTGATAAAGAGAAGTTCCGATAAAGAGATGTGATAAAGTGAAGCTCCTCTATCTAAAGAGAAGTGAACCGGGGAAGAAAGCCCGGTTAAAAAAGAGTCTGACAGCAAAATGAGATATATTTCCCTCAGCAGAAAACTAAATCGGAAAACCATCAAGATAACAGGTATTACACAATCTGATGGTGAGAAATTACTCATGACTTCGAGTCCGTAGTGACAACTATTCAGGTCGAATTCAAGTATGAAGATGTATAAGCTACCCGTAGGGTCCCAAAGATAAAAAAAATCGACAGTTTTGCAGTCAAATCTGTTTCTAGAAGAGTCGAGATGACCTCTCTTTCTCTTTTTGTGTTTAACCTCCCGAACTACCGTAAGGTATTACTTAGAGGATGATATGCATGAATGTAAATGAAGCGTAGTCTTGTAAAGTCTCAGGTTGACCATTCCTGAGATGAGTGGTTAATTGAAACCCAACCAACAAAAAAACACCGGTATCCACGATCTACTATTCAAATCCGTATTAAACTAACTGCCTTTACTAGGATTTGAATTTTAAAACTCTTGACTTCAAAATAAGCTGATTTGCGATGCGAGTTGACCACTAGACCAGCCCGGTGGGCTGAGTCGAGATGACCTGGATGGTATCAGAAAAGAGAAGCGGAAGATTACAAACTACTTAAATCAACTAAAAAGTAAAATAAGTTAACGTAACGAACTCCTACCATCGTACTGTAAGGCTGTCTTGGGGCCGACTATGAATCTTAAAAAGGAAAATAAAGTATCTTTTTTGAGAGTACACGATGACAAAATTCTTATCAGTGAGAAAATTTTAATCGCCACCAGAAAGAAGAATTATTTTAAAAATATATAGTTAAATTTTTAATGAGTTTTTATGTATTGTCATTTCCTCAAGTTTGTCTCATTAAAATCTATCAGTGATCAATAAAAAAAAAACGAATAAATAAAAAATAAAATCTATTTTTCTTTGTTTAATAAATTTATCATACATTTTTTAATTATAAAATGTGAATTAATTTCACATTAAATAAGATAAATAAAAATTAAGTCTTTCTCATTCTTTGTTACCATATTAATGCAGTAATTATTGATATCTATCATTTATCTCTACATACTGCAGTGTTTTAATAATTGTTTACATATCGCAATAGGTTATCGCTATCTTTATAAAGAAAGGTTAGTTAATATTATACAACATTAAGTTTAACATTCTGTACACAACTGAAAAAGTAATGTATACGAGAACTGTCGGCAACGGCATGCGCTTATTATTTTGATTTTTTATTTTTCTTATTTTCACACTTTGATAATTTAATTCTTTTCTTCTTCTTCTTTTTTTTTTAAATGTCCCTTGTTTCATCTTGTTTCAGTTCTTATAAATAATTCTGACGTAGAGAGTTCTTTGGAATGTTACGATACTATAGAAGTAAATTCCAGATTTTTATTTTTTTTTACCACCGAGGTCTAATTATCCCTTCTATGTACTTCGAATAAACATACGACGTTTAAATAAAAATTTTCACGAATTCGCATCATAGTTAGGAATTATAAAACTGAATTTTATATGAAAATATTAACTGAAACCCGGGTGATCGAGAGTTCTTTTTATTATAGTTTGAACGAATATTTGGTGTTTAATGAGCTACGGATTAACGAATGTAATGTTACCTGTATATTTTTAAAAAAAGTTATAATGTAGAAATAATAAATTATAAAATCTCTGAAGTCGAATCGATCATTTTAAATCTAGGAATGTCACAGGAAAAAGAAGGAATTACTGTTATAACAGTGTATCGATCTCCTTCCGCGTTTATTGATATTTTGAAGAACGGATTAAATTTACGACATCTTAAAAACACTATTCGGCGATAACACTATTTTAACTGGGGACTTAAATATCCATTTAAATACCGATGCAGTGAACAAATATTCCATTACGACATTAGTCGACGGTTTCAAATCGTATATCGATAACATATCGAATATAATTGATATCGATACAATTGTTATATCGATGTGGACTAGAATACACAGATATTGAAAAATCCATATCGATCACTTATTTTTTTAAAAAAGTACTACTTTTAATTCTGACAGTACTGTCAATTATGAAACTAGCGATATAAATCTATTTTGTACCGGTATCCGATTAGGGCTTGGCAATGGATAACAAGAAGTTACTTGAATGCAAAGTTTTACTGCACAAAACAAATTTTAGTAATCTATTACTTAACCTCAAAAATTAAAACCGGAAACATATAATCGATTCAGATATAAATGTACACGATTAGCTCCACTCTACTTCAAATAAACTAACGAATCGTATAAAAAAATGTAACTGTAGAAAAAGTAATATCACACAACCCTTAAACCCTTAAAAAAACCGAATTAATACACTCAATAAGAAAACGTTATAATATGTTCAGATCCTCAGTAAGAGAACTTTCATTACTATTTTCAAAGCCGAATACAAAAAGTAAAAATCGTTTTAAAAAAAAGTAAACATTAACAGATACAACAATTAATTATAATAAAAACAATCCCACGATCTAAAGGTGGCAAAAAAACTGAAATATATAAATTAATTTACC
Source organism: Zanna intricata (assembly GCA_010016005.3). NCBI lineage: Eukaryota > Metazoa > Arthropoda > Insecta > Hemiptera > Fulgoridae > Zanna > Zanna intricata. Next base: position 3,523 of record JAAAKQ030340593.1, read on the forward strand.
CGGAGCTAAACAGAAAACGTCTAGCCGAAAAATAAATTCTGAATTTTAAACGGCTTTGCTAAAGCAGGAAAAATTTAAGCAGATACACTTGTCAAATGAAATCGCTAGCAACCGACTGGAATCAACATTCTGATACCGTAGTACCCGTAAAATTTTCTTCACATCTCCGACCGATAAAATACAAATAATCGACGGAATTAATTTTCTTGAAAACAATCCGGCTCCTGGGATCGATAGGTAAGTCGTCTTAAAAAAATGTTCACCGTATATCATTAAGCCCGTGAAAACTACAATATATATTGTTTAGTATAGGGATATTTTCAAAATAGAATTTAAATTGTCAATATCATGCCTAATTAAATCTGGTAACCCAAAAATCCCTTCAAATTATTGTCTCATAAGTCTATTAAATAGTTTATCCAAAATTATGGGGGGAAAAAATTAAATCTCGATTACTTAAATATAATTCATGTGAATCGATACGGTTTTCAGGCGAACAAAAGTATTCAAGAAGCAAGAACGCATCTGATTACCACTGATTGATATACATACCATTATCATTTCATCTATATATATACAATTATTATTCCCGTGTGGGGTTACTGGTTCTTCATCGGGCGCCTCCCGGGTGGTGGATAAGGAACACTCACCACCAGATATGGTGAGTACCGGGGAAATAAAAGTACCCGAGGAACCAAAACTAGTACTGCCGCCTTGTAGCTAAGGGCTGGCGCTCTTAAGGCTAAGGGAAGACAACTCTGAAAGAAAATAACCTGGCCCTATAGGTTAGGGGTTGAGCAATAGACGAACAACTCATCCCGACCAAAACTAAACGCAAATATTCACTCAAAACGAGAAAGGATCATTCGGCTAATAACCGAAAATACACTAAAGAAAGAATTACGAAAAGGAACTTACGCCTTGGCATATGGAATGTAATTTCTATACACACGCTCTGATACTCTTCTACTTAGAGCCGAAAGGTATAAACATATCTTAAAGGTAATGTAAACATTCACTCACGTTGCGAGAAACAAGATGGACGGGTACAGAAAGCTTAGCAAAAAGTAGATACACATTGGTTCATGGAGGGAGCAACCGTCATGAGTTGGGGATGGGTTCCTGGATACATATATGTGTATATATATACATAAAATACAGTTGAAGTTAAACTCATAACCGAGAGACTGGGATGGATCTGAATGAAGGAAACGTTTACAAAGATATAATTTATGTTAATGTGCGTGCGGCGAGTGGGGATGCAGATAACTAGTACTGAGAGGAGTTCTACAGCCTATCAGAGAGCGTCTATTACTGCCTACCGAATAATACGGTAAAAGATAGATAAAGAGGATTGCTGCAAACCAGTAATAGGGTAGAATCGTCTGCACAGCACATCGAACGACAATGAGACGGCAGTAGTAGACTTAGCGATATCAAAGAATTTAATGGTGAAAAACACAAAAGGATATTCACAAATTAACATGGATATCTCCAGACACTATCACGAGAAACCAGATTGACAAAAAAAAAGTGAAAGAAAACGTGGTAAAACAGTCATTAATGTGGCTACCAAAAGGGGAGCAATACAGACTACTGCCTGGTCATGATAGCAGTACGAAGGAAATGGAAAGGTAACAATAATTAGGGAATAGGAGGAAAACTGAATATCGAAAGCATCGAAAAAAGAGGAGAGGAATTCAGAAATGATGTGGGAAAGATTCTCCAAAAGAGTAGGAAGGAGGAGAGTAAAGGAAACATATATGGAGAGTGGAATAGGATTAAGGAATGTTTGATGAACGTGGGAAGGAAGGAGCCTCAAAAAAGGAATGAATTGTGGGAAGAAGACTGTGCTAAGGCAATCGAAAAGAGAAAGGAACTACAATTAAAATGGCTCAATACAAAAGACCTGGCAAATCTACATACATATGCGAAAGAAAGAAGGTAGACGAAGAAGCTGTTGAGAAAAAAAGAAAACAGATATAGTAAATAAGAAACTGAACACGTTGGAGGAGGCTTATAAATAAAGAAGCCTAAAACATTCTACGGACAAGTCAGAAAAAAAAGGAAGTGTTCCATTCAAGTAACAGACTTGTTAAAAACAAGAGAGAAGTGGTTTGTGCCAAGGAGGATGTTAAAGGGTGATGGAGAGAATACTGTTATGATTTACTAAATGTCATACATGACAACTAGGATGATAGGGGCTGGTAAGAATGCGGTACTAATGCAGCGATTGAGAACAATGAACTGACGAGAGAAGAGGCAGAAGAAGTCATCAAAAGGAATAATAAGGTCTCTATCGGATGCAATTACAGGAAAACAGGTAAAAGCAGGCAGAGAACTGCTTTTGGAAGAAATGCACAAGATAATTAAGCTCATTTGGAAGACAAAAAAAATATCAGTACAGTGAGAGGAAGCCCTGCTAATACCGATCAACAAAAAAGGGGACCGAGCTGATTGTACCTACTACAGGAATATCTTTACTGAACAACGAGTATAAAGTGTTCTCCACAGTACTACTGAAAAGAATTCGAGCTCAAGGTGAAGAAATTTTGAGAAAATACCAGGGAGGATTCAGTCGCAACAGGTTAACGATTGATAAAAAATATACCCTAAAACAAATTCCAAAGAAACTATGGAATATAATTAAGAAACATGTGTTATACTAGTAAGTTTTAATAAAGCATTTGAAAGCCAAATAAGGAAGAAAATATATGAAACACTAGTGACGTTGGGATTTCCAAAAGAAATTAGTGAAAATGATCTCAGTCACCATGAATGTAACAAAGAATAAATGAAAGAGAATTAGGAGAAGAGACAAAGCCTTTTGAAATAAGAAGTAGAATAAAACAGGGAGGTGGATTGTCAGTATCGCTGTTTTCTCTGCTGGAGGGAGCAGTGAGGGATTTAATAGAGAGAGATACAATTGGAGAACTTAAGAAATTCAGGCACTTGCAAATGCAGACAATATTGTTTGAGGGTGAGAAGAAGGAGAAAACAGATGAGAGCACTATACAAAGGGCCAATCTGGGTTATAGGGAAATTAGAGAAACAAAATATTTGAGAACAACAATTACAGAGACGAATAACAATGAACAAGAAGTTACGTAAACAATAATGAAGGAAAACAGGTGCTATTATACAATAAAGCAATCTTCATAACTAAGCTGAAGGGAATTCAAAATACGTGTATACAGCACTGTCATACTTTCAGTTGTGTCCAGGTATTGCAGCCGAAACCTGGGCACTGACGAAAACACAAAAGGCGAAGTTGCAAGTGTTTGAAAATAAAATATTGAGATGGATATACGGTCCAGTAAGAATTATACATAATCAGGAGTGGAAAAGTGGGGAAACACGGCAGAAAGCTGAATGTAGATATCGGATACTAAATGGACAAATAAAAAAAGGAAATAACATTCAGGAGACGATTGACTTTCAAAATTACAAAGATACTGAAACTACCTATTTTATTATATACATACACCTGTTTTAGAAGACGAAATTTCACAAATAATCCGTTTGCAAATACTTAAAATATTGTCAAAATTAGTATAAGAAATTTAAAGTTTAAAAATAACAAATTTACACTCGGTTCTGATACATACATACACAAATATATATTTAAAGAAAATCAGTCGTCACATATTAAACCAAAATTAAATTAAAAAGTAATTTTACCCCCCCCCCCTTTTTTTCTTACCTTACAAATCTGTAGACGATTAAAATACTGATCTTGAAAACCGACGGCGTTTATTAGAGATTTAAATTTTGAATTAATGACGTTATTAATGAACGTTTAAAATAAGTTAGATATCGAATAATTTTTAGTCGCGCGTTTAAAAAGTAAAATGATTATGTATGGAATACATATAATTATAAAAAATATAATTATTTAAGTATTTAGGAAAACGTTTCAAAAATATTACAAGACGTGCTCCATTTCTCCTTATATTCATTTTTTTTTTTTATTAATAGGATTATAGAAAATTTTATTAATTTTGCAGAACAAAATTGATATTTTATAGATACGAACTTAAAATGACTTCTGCAAGCGATTAAATCTGCTAGAAACATTTTAAAATGAATACTCGACTTTTAGAATACCTCTCTGTAATATTGATATATTTATAGCATTCTTAATAAACTTAACCATTATTACACATATTTTAATCGTAGTTTAAACCCTTAATCTACTTCGTAACATTAATTTAAGAGGGGATTCATTTTTATGAAAATATAATCTGTAAACGTTAGCTTTTTAGTATCGGAGCAGCTTACTCGATTTTTACGGGTCTGGTCGTAGAACTACACATGGCAATGTAATAGTAACCTTTTAACTCCGTCTAACGCGAAGCGGGACTTAAAATTAACCTTTGAATTCTGAGTTTACTAAAGTTCAAGAATTTAATATACAAGCAGAAAAAATCGATAAGTTTACATCATCAGACGGCGATAAGCCTCACAGAATAAAAACGACGCGACACGATAACGGATCCGGCACTCGAGCAGTGAACGGACATGAAGTATCTGTGTACTAACCCGCTACCGGTCACGCTGCATTCCATCTATCGATTTACTTCTACCTACGAGTCGTAACTACGATCTTTCTGTAATGAACGTTCCGCATGTCATTCACGAATAAAGTAAGGAAGTTTTGGGGATTTTTATCTTATTCGGGTACGAATCACCAAATTTTAAAGAAAAAAACGATTTTAAAGAGATAAACAATTCGTTACAAAACACATAATTTTAATATTTGCACCGCAACGCTCCGTCGCATCGGTAATCGGTATAATCGTGCGGATGACTCAGGGTCATTCACTTGAACGAAAAATTATCTCCCCAACAGTTAGGCCAAAACATTCTGACACAGCGACTCGAAACTGTACCGGATGAGTAAACCGTCATGCTAAACTTTGTAGAAGGCCTTCGCTGCATCCACGAAAACGGCTGCAGTTTACAATTTTTTTGTTTAGACCTTTCGCGATGGCCGCTGACTAGCTGGAGAGCCGTTGAGTAGTCTTATCGAAAACCATATTTTTAAAACCAGATTTCAGGCTTCAATTATCGCCAGAAACGCTCGAGGAAAACTCTCTCGAATAACTTCGACAACCTAGGAGTAGCTAAATCGGTCTATAGTTTTAAAGGAAAGAGTAAACGTTTTCCCTTTTCGGTAAGCATAAAACCCATGCTGTTTATACTACGTATAAAATGTATGAAAATATTCATCAATATAATGTAACTTTAATGGCCGTGGATACTTCTTCCTCAGAGACGCAATCTATTTTGCTGAGATTCAATGCATACAAAGAAATCGTTGAAATTTACTACATAGTGACTTGAACTAGTCCTCCAGGACACTCACGAAAACTTTCGCCCAGTCGGACTAAATAAGCTAAAAGGCCTATCTGACCACGTAAGGAATGGCAGTGCTTCATTCCTCACATTATCTCCTATTCTGTCTGAACATCAAAGGGTCTTCTTCGATATCGAAGCTAAATATTCTTGCTGCGATTCTTCACGGTGTAAATCCAGGCCGTTTTTACCGTCTTGCTTCCATTTCAGGAGTCGCTGATAAATGACGTGACGCGATCGCCCAAGGCGTCGATTTCCTCCGGTATGTTCTGAAGATCTGTTTCGCCGGCATATAGGTGCGCAGGATCTTCTCATTGACCCTCTTCCAGTTAACTGATATTTTATACTTAGGAGGAAAATCACGTCAAGTACCTACTAATCCCAATTCCATTCAAACCGTGAGTGGTCAGAGCTGAGGTCTTCGATACCAACTATCGCGTACAATATAGTTACGGCCTTTAGAATCACGTTGTCGAGTACATCCGGTCTCGTCCGACTCCTTGCGCTGATGAAAGTCAGTGTTCAAGGCCTATGACGCCTAGTCCACGCACGCGTGCCCGCTCGTAGAGCATTTTCCCGTTGGAATTTATGACGTTGCTATTCCACGACGTGGTTTATCGAATCGCTTAATACAATAATCCACACGTGTGTGTGTGTGTGTAATTTTTTGTTAAAATATTCTATTTTTGCGCACCCTGTTTATCATTAAATTACAAGGGCCCTGCATTTTATGTATCAGACTTTTAACGGTTTTTCTGTACCTTTTTTTTTAAGGACCAGTTAGATTCACTTTTCTATTCTTTTATGTTCCTTTCAGTTTAAAGATTATAAAAAGAAAATTATTTTAAAAAATATGAAACTTTTTACTAGTTGTTAAATTAATATTTAACCTGGTGGTATTTGTAGTTTATTTTTATTTTTTTGATCCATTGAAAAGTTCATTTTATCGTTCGAGACTGAATCAAATGTATTTTTAAGCAAATTAGCTTTTTATAAATTAATAAAGGAACTATGACTTATTACCTGCGATTTTTTTCGCATTATTTCTTAAAATGTTATATCATTTTAACTCATTTATAATATTTTTACTTACGCAGATCACTTATTCGACTAATACGTGGTTTATAGAAATTTATAACTTAGTCATATTTTATATATATATATATATATATATATACATGCACACATACACATACATGTATGTGGTACAACGGGAGGGACTGTTTGAAAAGAGAAAACAAGAGAGAGAACGAGAAAGCGACGGGACTTGGAAATCGATTATACAGAGAATAGGAATGCATCGGCTCGAGTAGTGTATCGAAAAACAAATGTTTTGTGAATCCAGAAATCGGCAACGATGCGACGAGGCGGCAACACCGGGAACCGGTTCCGAGGCTCCTCGTTACCTCTCGATTCGAACTTCTCCACCCGCTGACTTCAGTGTCTCGAGTGACCCGCGGCCGCCGGCGTCGGTATCCCGTCGGAACGATATTATTGCTCCGCTTTTCTCTCTCTACGGCCCCTGAATGACTCCCCGAGTATACGGGGTATGTTTTCCGTTGAATAAAAAAAATTTTCCTTTGTATCAGTCGACCAGTTCTTACTAAAAATAAATATAATGATTATTCGACGCCACCGAGATCGATTTGAATCTGTCGTATTTCAGTAGTTGTACAAGATTGAATCGATCGAATAGGCCGTTATAATACACAACCCTCCGATATTTAAAACGATTACAGAAATTCAAAAGACTTGTGGTGTGCGCTCGGTGAAATTATTGTTTCATTACGCTGTTTTTTAATTAATAGCAATTTCATTAGAGAATTAATGGTTTTTAAAATTTTTTTTTAAATATTGGTATTATCGTTTTGGTAATACAAATAAAACAATGTGTAGAATAGCTGAACGTAATCGCTCTTGGGTTTGTCACTACTGTAAGTAGCTCGCGTCGACGCGACGCTCCTTTATTTACAAATACGATTTATCTGAAATGTAATAACGATTTCCTTTAATAAATAACACAATTTCTTAATCGGTTTATACAAACAAACAGGCCCTTTTTAAAGTTATAATTCTTGACTGTAACAGCTCGCTCGCTCTCTCTCTCTCTCTTTCTCTATTTTTCAATCTCTTTTCAGTTTAGCCTCCAGAACTATCGTAAGGTATTACTTCAAAGGATGAATGAGGATGATGTATGAATGTGAATGAAGTATAGTCTTGTACAATCACAGGTTGACCACTACTGAGAAGTGTGATTAACTGAAACCCAACCACCAAAGGACACTGGTATCCACGATCTAGTATTAGAATCCCGATAAAAGTAAGTAGCTTTACTAGGATTTGAACCTTAGAACTCTTGACTTCGAAATCAGCAGATTTGCGATGTCGCGTTAACCACTAGACCAGCCCGATGGGCTGACTGTAACAGCTATTACTTAGAAAGTGACTTACGTCAGCAAAACCATCGATCAAAACATGACATTATTTTTGGCTAGAGCGATAAGAAAAGTTCAGTTATTAGGCGGTTAAAAAGGTACACTTGTAAAATACTGTTAGAATTTTTTGGGGGAGATTTGCGAAGACGTAAATTCGTGTTAAAATTAGAATTAATAAAAAGAGTAATTTTTTTTTCATTTTTTTCTTCAAATGTTTTAGGGAAATTTTTGTAATGGCATGGCATGAAATCGCGTAGATTAACAGAAAAATGATCGTGGAGGGAGGAATAAATCGGTCTTGGAATTTTTACCTTTGTTATTAAATCCAAATTCATCAGTACAGATACAGCACACGATCGGTATAATAAAAATACAAATAATTTATATTATTTTATATTAATACTAACATCCCCGTCGCAGCTTCGCCCGCGATGCCCCTTTGTCGTTAATAAAACTTGCTTCAAATTTTAATATTATTATTATATTATAAATATAACAACGCTGAGGCACAATGCCCTGCAAATTTGCCTTCATGATCTTCAAACAGTCATGAGAATTCTTTAGCGTAAATCACTTGAACGCAACCGGGAAATTATCGTCCTAGGTAAAAATTGAATAAAACTATTCGTAAAACTGTCACCTAATTTATCGAAAGCAAAGATTTATAATCTCTTTAATTACAAAAAATCACATTTTTAAGGTGATGTGCCAACACTCTTCCCGATTGTAATTATAATCTAATCGAACTTATATCTTCCATAAAAGTAATATTTCGGACTAGTTACGTTAAATTCATTCGCCTATTTTAAAGCTATTACGCGCAAAATCTCTACGATATAAACAGACGCAAGCGCGCACTAACGTCAATTTTGCAAAAAGCTATGAGTTGGGTAAGAACTTATCGAGCGGAGTTTAAAACTGCATAAATCACGAGTAGTTTCGTAGCGAAGAGAAAGTAAACGAGATTTGACGCCGGACAAGAGTTGGCCATGTAACGAGGCCGACCCCGGCAACCCCACAGCATGTTGCTGTGCGTTCTCCGTGTCGGAGAACGTCGAAACCAGATGATTACACCCCGGTCGATGATGAGCGTAGAACCGATCCTTACATATGCACATATCGACTGCTTTCCCCTTCTTGATTTACTGTTCTCCAAGCTCAATAAATGTTAAAGGTTAAGATAATGTCAGTATAGAAATAATCGAATCGCGCGCGCGCTCACACATATTTATACAAACACACATACACAGACACACATACAAATTATTAATTTGAAGAAAGAACTGAAGTGGGGAAGAACGGGGCCAAACTATAGCTAGTTGCGCAAACACATGCATCTGGGCGCTGAAGCAGGTGCGCGTATACAAGTTTATGTGATAAGCTTAAAAATCAAAACTGTGTAAGAAACTTTTTATCTGCAAACGAAAAAGTAATCGCTATGAAACAAAAATTTAACTTAACTGTTACCGAAAAGAAAACAAATACGAAAGATCGACGAAGAGAAATCGTTTACAAAGTTCATACATGTATTAATTTAAATAACGATGAATTATTATTATTATTATCGCTGCAAAAAAATGTATCCAACATAATAAAACAAACTATTAGGAAGGAAGTTTGAATCCAATAATCCAGGATTTTTACTTAAAAATAATTTTCTGTGAAACTCGATGTAGTCAGATAATTGAAGATAGCTTATTCGATTTTTATATGATGCACTTTATTACGTTTATTTTTCTTCACAATATATTTTCAGTCTCATTTTTTTCTTTTATTTAAGTAAATAATTAATTATGATTCTGTACACACTTCTTTACCGTGGCCGACGATAAATTATCTTTTATGAGTATCCTTTAACTAAGTCATTTATTAAATTTCTATTCTTCTTTCGACTACATTTCGATTAACCGATCTTTTTTTTTAAAGATTTAAACTTTAATGAACGATTAAATCATACTCAGATACTTTTAGCTGACCGTAAGTCCTATTTTAAATCGGCTAAATTTCTGTCATAATTACAATTTTATAGATTTAATGACGAGACAAACTATTCCTGAAAAAAATTATTTTCAAACGGAAAATTAAACACACAGACGAACCAGTGTATCTTCCAAAAACCGTTGCTCCAAATCTCATCAAAACCTACAATGATTTTTCACTTAACGCGTAAAATACTTTTATCGTCTCTTAGTAATTAATTACAATCCGTTAAGTAGGAAAATTCATGGTTTATCGAACGAACAAAAAGAAGTAGCGATAAAAAATATTGTTAACGTTATACGTGCGTTGACCCGAATATTAACTGCCCTGCAAGTAAGTTTTATAAAAAATTTGATAAAGATCTTTCTTACATATACTCCAATTTATATTAGTAATGTTCCGGCCAGAAAAATCAGCAATTTGAGAGAGATCTGCCTTGCAAATGAATAAGAATGCGAGTCCTATACCGCGTTCTAACCAAGAGACCACCCAAACTGTATTGAGGGCGATCTCTATAACGCGTTTATTTATCACTTGAGATTGAAGATCAGATTTTATACATCGATTTTAATTTTAAAGTAATTGTAAAATTACTTCTGTATCTTTATAATTTAATTTTAATTAAGAAAAAAAAAATTAGTTTCTGCTCAATGTAATACGTTCACTGGATCGAGATACGGCGAATAAGAAATTTAGGGATCCATATTCATTGAGTCAAACTCCTTATAACCTCTAAAAAGATTCACTAATTCAAATGCGATTATTATAGGAGTTATGTGCTTTGTATTGTATTACAAAAATGTTTAAAAACTAAGTTTTTCGAATTTTCCGACAAACGTTCACGGTTATGTAAAACAATTTTTTATGAAAACTTCTACAGAGCGTTCATAATGCCTGTAACTTGAAAAAAATTATTGGAATCAAACTAATGCTTACAAAAAAACATCGATCATAGAAATTTAAGTAGTAATCGCCGTTACTAAAACCTCCGAGATAACGAACGTGAAATTTATCATCCCCCCCTCGAAACTAAAAGGATACTAATCAATACATATATGAATATACAGTTCAGTAGACGAGGTACGTTTTGTAAATGCACCGTAGTGCATCTATTAATAGGTTTTAAATCTGTATGGATTACATAAATGCTTATCACAACGAAATTAAAGTACACGATATACTTCTACCCACACACGCAAGCGCATAATATACAATGTACAAGTAACACAGACAGATCAATAACGCCCTTAGATATAAATAAATGAAATCGGAATCGATTAAAGGTTAAATCGGGCCTGCTATAGCGCGGTTTGGGCCAAGAAGATATTAAACAAAACGTACAGCAAAGATACGTGTCAGGAAAACACACAACAACCCAAATATTTATTAATAGGACGCATCATTAAATACCAGTTTTTTTCTAAATGTATTTTTTTAACCACATACTTAAAAAATTAAAGTGATAAATTTTTTAATTGTTCACACGTACGAATTAAATTCAGTACTTAAAATAATCGGCGAGGAAGACGTTGTACACATAAATTTTCAAATCAAAATATAATGAAATCTGTAAATTAATAGACAAAATGAACTAGAACTAAATCGTGCTCGATTTTTTACAACTTCAACAAGGCGGTCTTTGATTTGACAGAAATCTACTGAAGAAAAAATATAATTATCCAACGGCACGAACCGAAGCTGTACACGTAATAGCATATACGTATTACGTGTAAGGGATTTTGCTACTAATGATGTGCGTTTAACATAATAGAGAATCAAAATCGATGAAATCCGTTTAACTCAGAAAACCGTGCAGTTTGCCTATAGTCAGAACGTTTTGTAACCGAATATGCCGTACAAAATCCTATCGAGCGGATGAATGCGCGGACGTATAAATCGAACGTTGAAGCCTAAAACCCTTAAAGAGATAATCTCTTTGATTAAATTAACTTCACGGTTTTATAAATAGAGTAAACTTTAATGACCGGATACGTACGATTTTGAACAAAAAGGAATCCGCAAAATTTACGAATCGACCCGAAGCGAAGGCTTAATTTTTTTCGAATCCTAGGGTTCTCAGACGATTTCAAGGTCCAACGATTACAGTTCTCGACGGATACTTGTAATTTTTTCGATTTTCACCAGTCAATCGTCCCGCCGATGTAACTGCGGCTAGAGAAGGTCAAGGAAACACAAATTATCGTTTTATTCGTAGATAGGTCGTTTAAAGAAAGCTACCCCTTACTCTAAAAATTGCGAAAAGCCAGAAACGAAATCTTCCCGGGTGCTTCATTCGCACCCAAAAGAAAGAAAAGTCCTCGCCTTCATTCGATTCGAATAAATTTTTCTCTTAATACACATAAGCGTCTACGAAGTAAACCGTAGAAGCTGTATATCGCGATTCCAGTATAATTCACACCGTACCGAATAGTTACAACTGAAATAGATGTATGTTAAATTTTTACGTTTTATATGATCCTCCTTACGATCACACGAAACTTGAAATCGTGTTACGTTATCAAAAGTTTTATTTCCTTCCTTCATCTCGTTTCATATTTCGGAATTGAAAGGTAGAAGCTTAGAATAATAAACACCACGTATCGCTGTCTCTACGCAAAGGTTTATCGATGAGTAATGTAATTTCGAAGTTACAAATAAAAGTACCACATAACAAACCACAATTTACAACATATAATTGTTGCCGGAAATGCAATCATAAAAAAGATATAAATCTGAGCTACAAAGGCGGGGAAAATCGGCTGCATGTTATTCGCATAAAAATTTAGACAAGAAAATATAAATAGAATAATAAAGTATTAATACAGCGGCAGTCTTCCTGTCTCTATACTACTACATTATGAGGAAAAGGGTTTTGTTTGTTCGGGATAAACAAAATAACTATTCGATCAATCGCAACCAAATTTTACGGATGTGTTTTGCCATAACTGAGAAGGGTTTCAGATATATTTAAATTCGAGAAATGTCTAAAGTATGTATGTATGTATATATATATATACACATACATATAACATATACGTTTTTGGTTGTAAATAATTTTTGTACGCGTAAGAAGAAGAAATATTCGTACAGTAAAAATTATATTTATCCTCGAATAAGAGAAAAAATCTTTTACGCGAAGATAAATAGGTGTTTAAAAACTCGTACCTTTTGAAGGAGGAATATCGAGCGAAACATCCTCGACATACGGTGAATTCTCTGAAGGTTTACCGGCCGCTGACAAGATAAAAAATTAATTTACTGTTCGTGAAAGTGTAATTTAACTCGGAATTCCAAACTATTATTTGTCGCTAGATATGTTCAGAATTATTTCTGATGCAGAATAAAACTCGTCAAGAAACTCGGAGTCAGCGATTTCTGTGATCGATTATTTTTTTCGCTTAAATGCGAAATTATTTCTACAAAATAATCAACGTAATCAACAAAAAAACATAATCAAATACAACATAATCGACAAAAAAAAAGCGTAAATTGCATTTATATACTTTTTTCTTTTTTTTTCTTTTTTTTAATAAAAAGCTTAGTAACATACTAATTTTATTTCACTGTCTAAAGATATTTTTTTATTTAATTTTAACTGAGAGTACTTTGAGGACCCGTTTTTGTACGGGATCATATTTTATGCGGCGCAGAAATCTTTTGCATCAGAATCCGATACTAAGAAGATTATTTTAATATTGAAATTTTTCATCGGACTATAAAAGGAAAAAACCTTTCCTCGAAAAATTCTCTACCTAACGATCGCAATTACTGATCTCGCTCAATTCGAGAATTTTTTTACCATTAGTTTTCTAGTTATCAGCTGTTATGTAGGTCTCGAGTTTTTCCGGTTGGGAACAGTCGTTTAAAAAGATATACAATACCGTTTACATGTTAAACAAAAAAAAGCAAAAAAAAAAAAAAAGCAAAAAAGCAAAAAAAAGTAAAACCGCGTTATATTAAAATTAAAACATAACGGCTTTTTTAATTAAGTTTTCTTTTTTTTTATAACAAAACGGTTTACTATTAAAAAAAAATAACTCAAATAAATATGAACTATTTTAATTAAATCGTAATAACCTTCTTAAACTTTGTAATTATTGTTAACGAGTTATAATTATTTGTCGGATAGATTTTTGATTCATTATAAAACGTAACAAATACTTTACATTCTTCTATAGGTAGCACGCACGTATCTGTATTTTAATTGAAGATATTATTAGAGCTACCGGTCGTAACGATAGGTGTAAACATCACTAACTAATTTTTGTATGCATTTTATTTACTTCACATTTAATTCAACTTTGCGTATTATTTTTACAATCCGTTAAGATTGTTATTATAGCCTCAGGTAAAACCCTCCGACTTACAAGCGCCGACCCACACATTTCATTTACGGTACGAAAGTTACTTCACTCACCGCAGTGAAATGCATCGTGAAAGCAAAAGTTATTACTGTTTATAAAACGTATAAAATATTCGGTGTCGAAATAGCTGACCGATCGCTTGATTTCAGTCGTCCTAAAAAAGATATATCGAACTCCGAATAATGTAATCGATGAAAAATGTGACATTAGTAATACCAAACAAATGTTGCTTTCAGAAAAATAGAACTGCACACTTAATCTCAAGACAAATTAACGCACTTTTTTAATAAGTTGTAAAAAAAAAATTACCCAGGAACACGGCTTTAGTTTATACACTTAATAATCGTAAGTTTAATTTTTCAGCCTCATCGTATCATTTCAAAATTCAAATCTTTTTTTTTTATTTTTATCTTTAACAAGACGGTCTGGTCGTATCTATTACAGATTTTTTTTTGTAATCGACTCCGTAACAGATGATATCGAAACGTTCCGAGACGAATCTTAGTCGGTCATGTACGCTCTGAAACGTTTGAACAATCTCAACCTCGATTCCCCGCTGCAAACCGTAAAAAACCTGCCGAAATGTATACTCATATACAACGGATGAACGCGCGGAGGCCTGACCGACTACGAGGTAAAACGGTACTAAAAAGATCATTAAATTTCTTTATAAGAGTTTTACGGGACAAAATAACTACCATTGCCCCATCGATCGCTCGTTTATCGTTACAGTATTTTTTTTATCGTTATTACAATTACGTGTCGTACGTATACCCTTTGAACACGCACATCAAACGCCGAGGTGACCTTCGCTCCTTCTCAGAAACGGGAAAATTAAACTCGACTAATAATAACCGATAGACAAATTACAACCTGCGACTCGAATACGCCACACGCATGCCCGATTCTGAATAATAATTAGTTATTTCAGTGTAATTATTTACAGCTCACGTAACGAAATGCAAAAAACTCTTCTTTGATCGTATACGGCCACCGTACTACATTATACATTATTATCGAGTTTAAATTTAAAGAACTTCCTGCATCCTGACGATTTAAAAAAAAAGAATGTAGTAATAAAACTAAGATTATTTTTATTAGGGAGAAAATATCCCGTTATCTATATCATTTTACCACTTTCTCCTCATTCCTGTGTTTTTTAATAAAAGAATCTTTTTTTAAATCGTTGGATGATAAGAGAATTAGATTTTTCTGCCACTTTATTTGTCAGCGACTATTCTCGATTGTAAGTTATGTCGATTATTGTTTTTTCGAAAAGTAATAAAAATTAACAATTTTTTCGATGTTAAATAATGTCATAGGACTAATATTCGGAGATAAGATTTCATTTTCTTCCTTAGGGCCTCGTTTTTAGCGGGCATCAGAACAGTAATGAAATGCATTTCCAGATGTCAAGAGGAATATAAGCAAACAAGAAAGCGATCTAACTGGAATAAATATCTAACAATTATGCGACATAAAAAAAAAAACCGGACCGATTAGGCTCCTAAGTTTTTAAGATTTCCGTCCGAATGATTCAAGCAATCGAGGACATAAGGAACTGGAAGACTGAACTAGTACCGACGGTCAGGGGTGGCCCTCATCAGTCACTAAGCGGACGAGTGACATTCCGAGCACCGCTGTCTGCTGTTCCCCCACTCCAAAATTGTTAGGCCGATAAACCGGCTGAGAACATTCTGATACTGCGGTCGACGAGGTCCCGTCTCCTTTGTGATTCCAACAGAACGTCATCGACATCGCACAGAATGATAGCGTCATACTTACTGATATATACAATATAATTCCTCGTAATCGACATTAAGTAAATAATAACGAATGTAGCCCATAATTTGTATAAAAATCTTTCATGTATGTGTAAAATACAGTAAATTGAACGCTTACACTCGATAAAAGGATGCCATCGGACAAAACTTGAAAACGAATATATCGCTTAACAATTAGACAATTTCGATAGAATTGTCGTAACAATAAAAACAGGATAATTTACGAAAATTCTGCGGTAACTTATAACTGTTAGATGACAACTTGGCCATAAATACATATGCGCCCGAGGCCAATTCGTTGCAAGACAAATTAGATGCACTAGGCCATCAGGTAAGGTATCCTTACACTAAAGCGGATTGGTTCTTTCCCAGCAACAGCTGTTTGAAAATCTACTATACAATAAACAAATTGTGGATATTTGTTTATTGTATAGCTGCTTCCCGAGCAGTATCATCGCAGACACATTATCTTAGACACGAGTTATTTTAAAATAACTTCGGATACGATAGATAACACACGAACAAAAAGGCTATAAACAGCGGTTTACGCAGATAAACATCGTATTCCTCATGATATGATCGGCCCATCGTTATGTAATCAATGAGAAATTGGTGCTGAAGTTGAAATTCAAATCGGATCTGGATAACGGTGCATAATTTTCGGTATTTCCTGCGTAGTCACTCGTCGATCGAAAACTAATTTTTTTTTCTTAAAAGAGGAATCTTTTTACAAATAATGCAGAAGAATTCTGCATTTTTACAAATGCAAAAGAAAAACCTTATGTTCTCGAGTGGCTCGAATCATTCGGACGGAAATCTTAAAAATTTAGGAGCTAATCGGTCCGGTTTTTTTTTTCAAGTCGCATAATTGTTAGATATTTATTTCACTAAGATCGCTTTCTTGTTCGCTTATATTCCTCTCGACATCTGGGAATGCATTTCATTACTATTCTGATGCCCGCTAAAAACGAGGCCCTAAGGAATAAAATTAAATCTTATCTCCGAATATTAGTCCTATGACTTTATTTAACATCGAAAAAATTGTTAAAATTCAGCTTTAAATAATTCTGCTGAATTTTACAAATTCAGCAGCAAGAAATGTCGATTTTTTAAAATTATTTTATATATATATATATATATAAGTTTTCTACTAACGGAATTCGAGTTGATTCGGTGCTATACACCGAATGGTTCTTTTTTCAAATGCTTTTTCTGACTCGCTCGATAAATAGTTAGATACAAGTATATACACAGATATATCTCCAATATATATTCTCGATGAAAAACGCGACGCACTTTACAAGCCGTTTCATCGACCCTTACTGCTTTTATAAATTTAGCCATCAAGATGCGTCTGTACTCTTGTCCGTATCGTGTTCCTGTTTTGATCGATAATATGCAGAGACGATAAGACCCTGTTATCTGTATAGTCTTTAACGAATGGGGCCGTTAAGAGTAAAAATGTACCGCAGCAATAAAGAGTGTTACACCTTAACAACGGACTTGTTATAAACCAGTACTATCGCTCGTAACAGAATAATAGGATATGAGATATAAATTCGAGAGAAATGAATTTCAAAACTTTCATTGTTCGACTATCTGCATGAGGGCGAGCGATTTCAATGCGTTTATGCGACCCGTTTCTCAACAAAACTGACATTAAAAATGAATCCGGATCAAGAAATAAACTTTTTTTGGAATTCCCTCTACTGTAGTAGACATACTTTATTCACACGTCATCAAAAGGCGGTGACATATCATTCAGGCTTTTTTATGATCCGCTTTTTCGTTTAATTTGTTGACGGAATTAAAGTACAGATTATATTTTCTAACAAGATCATTAACAGTTTTTTTCCGGGTGAACTGTTCTAGAGGTAGATGTTATTAAAAAATAACATAATTTCATGTGTTTTCGCAGGCAAGAAAGCGACATAATTTCTCATAACCATCTCTTCTTATTAACTTTATACGCTATTATTTTTGTCTGTAAATTGTAATGAATGTTCGTACTTGAAATTATCTTTACGTTTTATATATAAATGAAGCGATTTCAGTCATGTATATTCTAATCTCGGTACATTACACCGGTCAGGCGTCTATTATCATACGAGACAGTCATTTCGATTTGTGTTTTTGTTTTCGTGGGATTACATAAGAAGAGGGAAGGTTTTTCCGAAATATATTTTAAAATATAATTAAGAATATTTTTTTTTTAATAATGAAATCGTTGAAAAAACGATAACACTCGCGAAAAGTAATACTGTGGACCATCGATAATTTTACTGTATGGAGTAATATTTGGATATTTATAGGGTACTTGTTTCATAATATTTTCTATTGTTTACGAAGCATTTCCTTAAAAATAAAAAAAAATTTACGATCTAATTGGCACTTTTATTTCAAACAGACAAAAAGTTAAAACTTTTAATTTTAACGTAAAAACATTTTATAAAGATCTAAAATTTTCTAATCATTCAGTAAATTGCCAAAAGTTATTAAGCGAAACAATTATTTATAATTATTATTGTGATCTTTTGGTTATAATCACTATCATTATTATCGTTTCTATGCCTTTGGCCCATGCTTCCACAATATATCGTAGCGTAGGTGATTACATTTTCTTTTTACTTTCCGCGAATATCCTGTGACCTTTAATATATATCTAACAAGTGGAAGTTCTTACCTCCAAGTTGTGCAAACTACATCTTCACATATGCCGAGAACTCTTTTGCTGGAAACGTATTTTGTCGGTTCGGCCAGGCAACGTTTCTGAGCCAAGTATTTCCCGGTGGATATATTCTTAGGAAGGCAAATAGGATCTATGGTTCATAGAAATCGACCTGACTTCTTACTGTCAGTGATGCTTATTTTTCGTAACGTGGTGTACAACAATACAATTTCCATATAGCAGACTCTTTCAACATCTTTCCTGGTCGAGCTAGATCGGGAGGGTCAACAGATGTTTTCAGTAACCTTTCTTTTTCTAGTCCAGATATTCCCCCAGTTTTCCTCTAGTCATATTTTGATGGGATAGTTAAGTTTATTGAAGTGAATTTATATCGTGTGTTGGTCATCGGTGATTTCAATCACCAGGCAATGATAGGCTGAACTGATGTATTAAGCCTAATGCTCGTTTTTATGCTAAAAAGAAAGCTAAATTTTCTTTTCAGTCTCATGGATTACCTCGGTATGAAGTAGTTTAATTATAATGTTACCAAAGATGGTAAAAGTATTCTTGATATTGTGTTATGTTGCTCCATCAAGTCTTATGTTGCCGCAGTGGCCGATCATCTTTTGTTTCCTGATGGGCCTCATGATTCCCTTGGAATTTACGTAACAGCTGGAGAAGTAGTATCATCAAATTATGAGAGGCTTACTTTTGATTTAAATCTGGATGACTGTATTGGCTTTTATAATCTGTAAGGCAATAGGACTGGAACAGTGGTTTTTCTTCTTCGACATTAATGTAGCTGCTTCTCTTTTTTATCAGTTGATTTATAACCATACGAAAAATCATATTCCTCAAAAACGGTCGCTGCTCAAGATGTTTCCTTCATGATTTTCCACGACAGCGATACGATGTTAGCGTAAGACCAATAAAAAAAGACCATAAAAGGACAAGTTGTGAGAGCCATTGAGACATCATTTTCATTCAGTATTTCAAATGAATGATGTACTATTGTTTGTGATGGAGATTATAATATGGAAACTACTAGTATGCCTTTTTTCAAACAAAAGGTATTAAGGGCCATCAAGTCTCTTAGAAGTAAAACTGCAGCTGGTGTTGATTGTATTCCACCGTTTATAATCAAAGGTCTAGGCGATTCCATTGCTCCAGTATTACAGAAGCTGTTTAATAAGTGAAATTTTTCCCGTTTGTTGAAAAGAGGTTCTGGTTTACCCTGTTCCTAAAAAGGTAGTTCTCCATTAAATTTCTAACTGTAGGCCCGTAACAGTGAATGTAGTTTCAAAAGTCATTGAAAGAATTCTCCGTCAATATTTCGTGTTTCAAAAGGCCTTTGACAAGGTACCTCACGGTTTACTTTAGAAAAATCTTGCTCTATTTGGTATCAGAGGTAGTATTTAAGTCGACTAAAGTTGTTTTGAGCGAACGTTTACTGTAAAAGTGTTGGGTTGGATTTGTTTGATGTATACTGCTGCTCCATTTGGTGTTCATAAATTTTTAATTTTGGGTACTCTGCTTTTCATATTTTACATAAATGATATCGCCACGTTTATTTCTTCTAAGATGAAATTTATTTGGAGATGATGACAGAATTTGCACTTACGTGAATTGTAAATATGATCGGTTGATTTTGCAGAGTGACAATAATACATCCATGAATGATCTGTTTTTAATAGAATGCCCCTCTAACTACAGAAAATCGTTATCCTTACGTATTTCAGAAAGACATTATAAACGTTAAATATTTCTATGAGGTTGTAGAATACTTAGAGAAGATGCAGTGATCGATTTGGGTGTCATGATCGATTGCAAACTGTTTTTTAATAAACTGTTGGTTAATGTTTCTGGAACCAGGTCCAAAGCAAGGAGAAACCTTGAACTAATTGTATCAGTTTGTCACTTGTTTTAAGATGTTCGATCCATCCGATCTCCGAAATCTTATAAACAATTCATCTGTATAAAAGAATGGTTAGGTCAGTGCTCGAATACTGCGCTCCAATATGAAATTAAAATAAAAACTACACTTCTAAATTAACTGAAGCTGTTCAGACTTTTTGTTTTTACTTTTTGGCGTATAGAGGTTTGTGTGAAGCATCTTCTGATTATAAGGCTCAGTTTTGTTTCTACGGTCTTAGCTACCCCGAGTGATCGGCGGTTGTTTCTGGATGTTGTATTTGTTAAACTCAAAGAAAGTCTTCTCAGTTATATAACCAATGTCGGTATACGATTGCCTTAAGCTAGATACACAAAGAATCGTATTTTTCTTTGGATGCAGCAGCCTGGTTCATCGGTTTCTTTTTCAAGTCGGTTAGAAATAATTAATGTTTATCTTCCTGATTCTGTGGATGATGTTGCTAATGGTATTAAAGTAACTAAGAAATAAAGCTTTGAGCCTTTCATTATATTATTATTATTATTATGTAAGGATTACATATTGTATACTGCATTTTTTAAGAGTTTTTTTAATATTTGTTCATGCAACATTTATATGTTTTAAACTATTCTATTGAATTTTTTTTTCACTGTAGAGGTCAATCCAGCTCCCAGAATTTTATTTCAGTAGTAGATTGTGAATGTCTAAAATGAGAGATGTGGAGGCCTTAAAAAGTGGACTATTATTATCGTTATTAATATTATTATAGCAAAGAATTAAGACGAAATATACGTCGTAAAGATTATCGAAATAAATTTTTTAAAATAACTCTCTGTTACTCTCTGTAAATAGTAAAAATATTAGACTAAAAACGTCCCAATGTCTTTCCTCCGTTTAAACAACATTTCATTGAGTAACATACATTTGGAATAACCTATGATCATTGATAAAATACCGACTCGATGTGAGAATTCGGCACACTCAATCATCTTATTAGCTGGAATTATATACCTTGACGTTGTATCCTACTTTTTGATTTTTTAAACTTTATAAAAATTCTGTTTCATCCAAATGAAGTCTAACCGTGTATATTTCAAAAACACCGGTATCACTGTTATATGATAACAAAAAAAAAAAAAATTAACTGATAGAAATACGTAAAAATGTGATTCTAATCGGCTTGTTTTCATAAGTGTTTTTTTTTTTTTTTTTATACAAAAAAAGTTTGTTAATTTCGATAATGATGGAAATGTACATTGAAGTGTGTAATTTTAAATAAGTTTATTTCAACTATTATTAATTTTCTCACAGATTAATAATATAATTATAATAACGAAACCCATACATTTTGTTTTAAAAAAATGCAGATTTTCAGAAAAAGTTTTTAATATTTTCTGTAACGCAGTTAAAAAAAAAAAAATTTAATTCGAATATCACCGATTTTTCAACTTTTGTTAATTTAAGGAAACTAGAAACACCAGACCTTGGGACGATATGACCTGAAGGTTTTTTTACATATTTCAAAAATATTTATCTTGCGACCCGAATATATTTTTAAAAATGAACGTTAAAAAAATAATGAATGGAAAAATTTCACAATAATCTATTTTTGTAAATTTAAGAAACCGGGAATTACAAGTCTCCAGAGCGAGGATGGATAAATTCCATGATACAACTTTTGTATCGTAAATAAATTTTGAAAGAACTTGTGGGAATATTTTCAGTCCTCGTGATTTTATTCGTTCCAAAACAAATTCACATTCGTTCTTTTTCATAGTCTGGGTTATTTGTTATTTAATGTTTGGTCATATTTCGATGAATGGGAAATGAAATCGAGGGATGCATTAGGGTTAAGTAATTACTAAATAGGCTATTGGTTATCTCTCTTGTACAAGACTACTACACCACATTCACATTCATACACATCATCCTCATTCATCCTCTGAAGTGATCTAACGGTAGTTCAGGAGGCTAAACAGATAAAGAGAGAGGCTGTCTCATCGCAAATCAGCTGATTTCGAAGTCAAGAGTTCTAAGGTTCAAATCCTAATAAAGGTTTTACTTTGACTTACTACTACTTACCGTATTTTTATACGGATTTTGAAACTAGATCGTGGATACCGGTGTTCTTTGGTGGTTGGGTTTCAATTAACCACACTTCTCAGAACTGGTCGACCTGAGA